>VZRI01012751.1:37165-75972 GCA_013397515.1 Upupa epops | reverse complement strand
AGTTGAGTCACTTGTTCATAAAAGGAGATCAGGTTAGTCAGGCAAGACCTACCCCGCCTAAACCCATGTTGACTGGGCTTAATCTCCTGGCCATCACGCAGTTGTTGCATGATAGCACTCAGCACTAACTGTTCCATAAATTTGTCCTGAACTGAGGTGAGGCTACCAGGTCTGTAGTTTCCTGGATCATCCTTCCGACCCTTTTTGTGTATGGGAGTCACATTGGCCAACTTCCAGTCATCCGGGACCTCACCTTCTGATAAATTATGGACTTCTGATAAATTATGGAGATGGGTTTAGCAAGCTCATCTGCCAGCTCTCTCATCACTCTGGGGTGAATCCCATCCGGTCCCATGGCCCTGTGGGGATCCAAACGGATCAGCAGGTCTCTAACTAGTATCTCTTGGATAACAGGGAAACTACACTTAAGCTATGTTGTAGAGGCAGCACTCACCATAATGAACCAAAGGTTTTAGAAGTACTTTAAAGTCCTGTAAGGGTATTTAGATATATGACTATTTCATCTGTGACTCTCTAGGAGACCTCATTTGAGTACATGTTGTAACTAAATTGCTTAGTTAAAACAAGGCAGGCATAAATTTCTATAGGGAAGGTGACAGCTGAAATTTGAGTACTCTAGACAAAAAGGCAGGTATTACATGTATGTACATATTTAATTAGAGTAATAAAGTTGTCATTCATTAATTTGTTAATAAAGTATCTATATTCTGTCTATATTGAAATATAAATCCAGTCTGGACCTCACTGTGTTCTTTTTCTTCTGTGCTTGTCCAAAAATATCGTTGCATACTTGTTCATGCTTATTCAATTGTTGTTGTAAAATAGAGACCCCCCTACCTGTGAGGCTGGGTCTCATTTCCAGAAGACTTACAGACCTACTTGGCAACTGCAACAGCTTCCACTGATATGGATCAATTGTTTTCACCTGTTACACATTTCTGTCTTGGGATAACAGTGTGGGCTTTTTTCTGATTGTCTAGCTGTAAATCATTTGTCTGGGTATTATTTCAACATAGGAGACGTTATATAAAGTACCTTGAACACATGGAATCAAAAGTGCTATTTAAAGAATGTTATCTGTATAACATTCCTTCATATCTCACCCCTTCCTTCTCTAATTTTCCAATGCAGATAACAATACCCAGACCTTCAGTGGCATCCACACAGTCTGCTTCGGATTGTTTTCAGTATGGCCACCAGCTAGAGAAGAGAGAGCAGGATGTTCAGTCTATGGAACAGACCATGGAACTTTCCTCTCCAAAGGAAACTTTGCCAGGGTTAGTTGCAGCAGAAGACATACTCCCAGCTAGTGCCAGCACGCCATGTTTAGTAATTAACATCAGCCAAGAGGTACTTGACCAGGAAGGGCTTGTCAAAGACAGTGCCAGCGTCCTGGACTGCAGCCAAAAGAACCTACCTGAGCAACATAGGGTGTTACAGGAAGAGAAGGAACTTGAAAATATCTCCACAGAGGAGGCTGAGATAAAAAGACTTCCAGTGGCTTCTGAGGATGGCGTTGAAATGTTAAGCAAACAACAGGATTCTTCTTTGCCAGGAAATTCAAAATCTGCAGAGGAAGAACCTCTAACAAATATTGAAGCTGCTGAAGAATCAAAGCCAAAGTCTGTCTCTTTGGTGCCAAATCAAGACGAGAATCTGAAATCAGAAACACCTAACCCATCAGAAATAACTTCCTCATGTCTTACCAACCCGCATGTTGATAGACAGGCAAGCAAAACAGCACTAGTTCAGGAAAATGGGTTTCATTCTAATACAGAAGAAATTCATATCCAAGACTTGAAATGCCACCAAGTGGCCCTAAGTACTTTTTTACACCAGGAGGACAAGAAAGAGAAAAATGCTCCCAGAAATGGAGAGTTACTGCACTGCATTTCAGAAAAGGAGAATTCTCACCGATACAGGAAGGAATTTGTTAAATCTCCTTTTGGATTCAGGCAGAGCCGAATCCCAGTTTTAGCGCAAGAGGTAGACTCAACATCAGACTCTTCTTCTCCAGTTTCAGCGAAGGAAAAGCTTCTTCTAAAAAAGGCTCATCAGACAGACTTGGTCCGACTACTTATGGAAAAGAAACAGCTCAAATCTTTCCTTGGTGACCTCTCAAGTGCCTCCGATAAGTCACTGGAGGAAAAAATGGCTGCTGCTCCGGTACCGTTTTCCGAGGATGATGCCCTATCCTCAGTTTCTAGATTGACATTGGACTCTCATTTCAGCAAGCAGACAGAAGATAGCTCTTTATCTCCGAGCAGTCCACAGTCCAGAAAAAGCAAGATTCCAAGGCCAGTGTCCTGGGCAATCACTGATCAAGTCACCAGTTCACATTCAGCTCTGTTCTTTCCTCGGCCACCACCAGGAAAACCACCTACTAGACCTGGGGTAGAAGCCAGGTAATGCAGAAAAAAAACAACTAAGTGTTCAGGTTGAAACTGGATTTGAGGTAGACTGCAGCTGCTGTGTGGTATGGAACAATCTAGTAGTTCTATCCTGTAACTAATTTTTGAAAAGTACTGGGCTTCAATTATCATAATTTGTGGAAAATGAACGAGAAGAGGCTGTTCCACAAGAACAAGCTTGCCTCACTGGTAGACCTTATACAGTAAATGATGTGTATTCAGTATTTTGAAGTTTAGAACCTGTCACTCTAGAACTAAATCTTTGCACTTTTTTTTAAGTGGGGTCACTTTTTGGTAACTGTTGGTTATTTGTAAACCCAGGTGAATCAGTAGGATTTGTCCTGTCCAACCCTTTTGAAAATAAACTATTCTTTTTGTAGAGAGTGATGAGATTTGGAGATTCTAGCCCCCCAGTATTGAATCAGTTAGCTGTGCTTGGATCATGGCTAAGTAAAACAACTGTATAGAAAGGGGCAGAGTGAATTCTAGGAGCCCCCCTTTTCCAATTCTACGTACAGACAACGATGACTGAATTTCTTCAGTGCCTGCATTACCAAAATAAGGAGGGGTTTGATACACTATTGTGAAGTCCTCCAAATGAAGTTGTGGTGTGCTTTGTCACAGCTTAAAATCTTGTGTAGGGGTATGCTGGTGGTGTGCAAGAATGGATGAAACCATCCAACAGAGAGGTGATGAGCACTGCCCTTCAGTGCACTTCTTCCAGCCCCACAAGGAAATTTTGGTTCTGTAAACACTTAAACTCATTCAGACAAATAGTCTGGGGGAATACACTGTTCATTTGTACCACACAGAAGCCAAGGCCTAGATCCAAAAGTACAGTTCAGTTCCATATGTCTCTTCTGCCAAGTAAGCTCACCCCTAGTTTCTACCAGTAACTTTTTCTGTAGGAACTGCAGTGAACAGATGAGAAACAAAATAATCTTTCTTCATTTCTTCTTAAGGTTACGCAGATACAGAGTCCTAGGGAGTAGCAGCTCGGATTCAGATCTTATCTCTCGTCTGGCTCAAATCCTGCAGAATGGATCTCAAAGACCAAGGAGTTCTACCCAGTGTAAGAGTCCAGGATCTCCACATAGTCCAAAAACACCACCCAAAAGTCCTGTCATCCCCCGACGCAGTCCCAGTGCCTCCCCTAGGAGCTCTTCTTTACCCCGTACTACCAGTTCTTCTCCATCCCGGGCTGGGAGATCACATCACGATCAGAGGAGTTCATCCCCACATTTTGGGAGGAGTAAATCGCCTCCAAGCCATTCAGGCTCCTCATCTTCTAGGAGATCCTGCCAGCAAGAGCACTGCTGCAACAAACAGAGCAAGAATGGCCTGAAAGGATCTGGTGGCTCCTTCCATCATTCGCCAAACACTAAGACTCCCACAGGAAAGAGCAAATCAGCAACTAAGCTTAGCAGATAGGAACTGGGCCTTGACAGGTATAAAGCATCTTCTTAAATCTGATGCATGTTGTGTCTGTGTACTGTGTATTTAAAAAAAATAACCTGAAAAAGTGTATTAAAACCAGTGTTGAATCTGCTCGTTTTAAAGAAAGTAAAGCATCACAAACTCCTCATGAGAAAGCATACCGTGTACATACATGGTGATGCATTGACTGAAAGCCAGCAGCAAGCAGATCTGTGTGATGAGAGCTAGAGGCTTAGGATCAGAACGACTAGATGGTTCAAGAGGTGTAATGTGTTTAGAGCAAAAACCAGTGCTTCAAAAGGGGGCTTACTTTGGCAGGGTTAGTTTTCCTAGCTGGGAGATTTGGTCTCTTTATGTAAAGTATTACATACAGGAGTATGTCGGAAAACCAAAAATGGTTATTCTCAAAGTGATGTCACTGTTTGAGAGATGACTGTTTCCACAGTTTTGAAACTGCCCACAATTTAAAGAATTAGGGTATTTCTACCTTCTGAGTCTCTGCCAGGTTGAGCTGTGTACATCTCTGAGTCACTCAGTGATCATCCTGTCCCCCAGCCTACCACCGCACGATGTTTTCCCTATGGAGTTATCTGTGCCAGTTCTTGATGCCAACATAATTTAAAAAGAAATACTTTCTTGCAATGTTATTTAGAAACTGGTGTGGTACTGATAGGATCCAAGAAGCTAGTTGCCAGCTCTACAAGAAGCTATTGCCAGATCTTACATTTCTTTGGGAGTCATAGGGGGGGTTCTTGAACTGTATTCAGTAGAATTTGGAAAAGCAATCCTGTTTAGGGAATGAAAGAACAGAGGAGATGTCATCACGTCAGCAAGTGCTACAGACTCTCAATAATGTGCAGTATAAGAAAGCAGTGGTAGTACCTTTTACCTCTGAACTGCAAAAGGAGCCTTTGTTATTGCTGGCTTTTGTTTTTCCCTAAGTTACGGATTGCATAAATCCCTGATCTCATTGTGCAGAGATGACTACCAATTAAAAATTTTTTTTGGTCACTTGTTTTATAAAAAAAATGAAACAGATGAGGAGATCATCTGCTTGGATAACTTCGTAGGTTATAGGTGACAGAAATGGACTTAACACCCGTACAAAACCCAGTAAGGGTATTAGTCATCAAAGTCCACTGCAAGCTGAGATATTTTTAATGTTGGATTCTTGTCATTCTTTTGCCCAAATGTTTTTTTGCTAGCCAAGCCTCATTGTCTGATCAATCCATGGTGTCTAATTCATCCAATGATATTTGATAGGTACTCAATCATCTCTTGTGTCCTACAGAACCTCTGTAGGGAACACAGTGGTACCTTTTGCTATATTCAGAAGAGAATAGTGTGTTAGAATAGGAGCACATGAGAGTGTAAGCCTGAGAGAGGCACCAGCTTTCCCTAATTATTCCTGCTGTGGGGACGCTGGATGCACAGGAGACTTGTCAGTTATTGATCTGCTTGCTGTAGCCACATGCCTCTCCATCCAGGATCTGTGCTTTTTTATTTAATCTCTGCCAAATTAATACCTTTGGATTAAAAAGGGAGTATTTTATCTTGAAGCTAACACATTCTTATGCTGCATTAAAGCTGCCCTGGAGCTGCACTGAATTTCTCTTGCTTTGTCAGACTGTGTTAATTTATTATTGTTTTCTTACTCCAAATATATATATTGTTTCACATATGTAATGTAGCACAGTGGGGAACCTTAATTTCCTTCAGGTTTCAAGCACTACAGATGAATGCAATAGGTAGGGTGTACCTGCTTTGTCTGACAAAACCGAACCACTGGAAAGTCCTGTTCCTTTGTATTATATTGTATAATAGGTGCTACACCGATACTTGCATGTCCTCATGGTAAATTATATAATATAAATATTTATATATATATATATATATGAGCTTATATAAACTAATTCTCATTTTTCAGTTGTAATTTATGAACCACAAATAATACAGTTCCTTTTCAGTTGGTTCCCAGATACTTTTGACAAAACATCTTCTGTTTCCCCCTCCCCCCAAAAAAAAATCCCTTCCGGAATGCACAAGTCCTAGTAGCCTTCGTACAAGACTAAGGACTGCTGATTTCTCAACCAGCCAATGTTTGCTCTTGCAGCTTGCTTTCTTCTGTTATAATCTTGTGTGCGCATTGGAACAAGGACAGAGACTCAAAAATATTTTTATTTTTGATTACAAATAGAGTTTTTGGATACTAATTTTTGTTTCATCTTGTGGGTTCTTCATTGTTGTGAATATGCCTCATGTAGTAGCAGTGACAGTGAATCCATTCCTAACCAATGAGTGTGATGCCAGGTCCCATCTTTTCCTTTCTGTTTTCCTCATGGTTACTTGCAGTTTGCCATAAAGAGAATCCAAACTTGTTGTAACATTTTTGCCTTGAGCATTGCTGGAATTGTTATAGCAGTGTGGCAGCCGTGATTAATTTTCCCTTCATGTCCCCTATCTCTGAAAAGCATTTGCCATGATCTTGTAAGCTTGTTCCTGCATTAACATGATCAGTTTTCCTAGGTACCAACTTGACGCATCCTTGCCTGAAATGCAGGTGTTGCCGATACTTTCTCTCCAGTGTTGCAGGGTCCACATGAGTAAGAATGTAACACCTAAGGAATTCTTACTTTGTCCTCACAGTGCACACCTGACCATTATTATTCATATTGCTCTGTAAAATAAATCAAGAACACTCTAACTTCATTGTTTGGATATGTGGCTGAATGCAGAACCCAGTGTATGTGTGTGTGGCCCTAGTGCAGAGTGTGAACGAATGGTTTACAGAGGGTTCTCTGCAACAAATCTTCAGGGATGGGGAAGACTTTTCTCCATTGTATAAAACAGTTATTGTACAGAGCATGCAGCAGTTGCACAGGGGCTTCAGCTGCAAAACTATAATTCAAGGAGCTCTTTGTCCTCTTGAAGCCTCCATTTCTTTGGAGGGAAGTGCAATGTAGCAAATGCAGAAGCTGCACATACGTTTCCTCTTTATGGTGTTTCTTCTTATGTTGTGGCCACCACTTTGCAGCATTTTTTAGAGAAACTGAGGCTGGAAACCTTTAAACTAAAGTAAAACTTGAAAAGACTGAACATTTCACACAGACGTATAATAATCAAAGTTGCAACCTTAAAATTGGAATTACTGCTAATAAACCTCATTATTAGTGACAAACATCAACGAATACTTCAGTAAAATCTTCATAAAAGTAATAGAAGATGTGATACAGTAGAGCAACATCGGCAAATTGTATGATGGCAGGCGCCTCTCTCTTGCTTGAGCAGGATCAGTAAGTGTAGAAAATGCCCCTGCTCAGAGGCAAGAGCAGTACGAGGTCTTAATTAGTGGTTATATATAATTATTCAGGAGGCCATGGGATGTTTGTTAGAACCACCAGCCACATCTTGTCCTGGGAAATATGGACATACTCCTGCCTTGAAATCTGCATGTTTGAGATGAAGCTT
This sequence comes from Upupa epops, assembly GCA_013397515.1. NCBI lineage: Eukaryota > Metazoa > Chordata > Aves > Bucerotiformes > Upupidae > Upupa > Upupa epops. The sequence goes on along the minus strand of VZRI01012751.1, from coordinate 68,635 downwards.
TCTTGTATACCTCACAAAACAGTCTTGATGTAAAGGCTATGGTCCTATACATTCAAAAATAGCTTGAAATACTTTTCATCTGGAAAAGACTTGCAAGAGCTCTGCTATTTACTGTTTGTAGGATTATGATGTTAACTATAGCTGGGAAAATAATTTTGTATGTATAAATACACATTTGTATCTAAGTGTGTATATACGCGTATATAGATACTGGACGTTCTATAGAAACATGTATTTACCCAAAAACCTACACAGAGATACGAACAGGCTCAGCTATTTACTGGTCTCAGCTCTTTACCAGACGTCATCTGCCCAAGTGAGCTGAGACCTGGTTTTGCTTCAATTTGCTGTGACCTCCTGATCATCTAACATCATTTGCCCTAATTCTGATTCTGTGTCTTTTTCCGTATTAGAGGATCAGGCCTTGCAGAGTTTGGGCAGAGCACCCGTAAGTCCTTATTGCAGTAACATTGATGTGGTGGTTGATTGTAATGCTTTAAAGAAAATTATTTTCTTTTCCCTTTTGATGAGAATGTAGACAAAGCCAGACCTAGAGCATGGGCTCTGTCCTGTAAACGGGAGTTTTCCATAATGAATTGGACATTTTTGTTGAAGACTAAGAGGCATAAATTCTGGTGAGAATATAGGGATCATTCCAGCTTGTCATGGTGTCAGGTCATAGGCTGGACTTGATGATCTATCTCAGAGGTGTTTTCCAGCCTCAATAATTCCATGATTGTGTAATTTCTTGAAAGGGTCTACTGGCAAATGACTGCAGCCGTTATAAACGGGAGAAGAATCTTCTGAAAAGGAGAGTCAGAATGAAAGAGCTCCCAGGCATCTTGTTTTCTGGTTACAGACCTGTAAGAGATCGATGTGTATTTTCTAATGTGGAGTCGATGCTGTGAGGTGATGTAAGCCGTGCTAGGTTGGTCAACTCCAGTGAGCAAGGGGCTGCCTCAGTGTCTAAGGTTAACACTGGGATACCCTGTGGCAAATTCTCTTTGCACTTTTCCTCTTTAATGAATGGTCAGTGAACTGTCTGCTTTCTAACTAGAAGCCTTAGTGATTAGCTACAGTTCCTTTCTTCAACTGGTAAAAGCTTTGGATGCTCATTCCTACTTCTGAAACTGGATCAGTGCCTGATAGTTTTATTGTACTTCTTGAAGCTTTCAAGCAGGCAGCAAACTGAAAGGCTGTGTTTGCTGCTTTGCTTTGGCTCCAGTGTCACTGGTTGTAATTGCTGTGATTATCAGCAACGGGTAACAGTGGTAATAGGGAGTGAGGTTCAGAGTGGTGACCATGAGCAGTACGCAGGCCTAGGTCATACATACCTTAGGTAATACATGCACATCCCATGAACTCTCACTGCACAGAAGAATACCTTAGCTGTCTGCTTGCCGCCAGTCTTCCGTTTCCCCACGCAGAACATTTGAGAAAGAGAAATTATATGAAAGTCACCCTGGGTTGTGTAATAATTCTCTGGAATCATTGTGAGATACTGTCAAATGCAAAAAGTTCTGGTGCTCATTTTCCTGTGGTTTACATAATCTGGCTTTTAAATATGAACCTTGGAGAGTTTGGTGGGTTTGGGGCCTTGTAGGCTGATTTTACTCTCCATGGTTGGTAGCACGTTCCCTCCTAACAATAACAGCACCAGACCCCGATGCCAACGCATGTCATTGAGGTATTTTGCTTCTGCTTTTTTCCTCTACATAAAAGAGTTTGAATTCGTGGGAATTCTTGCTGTTCTTGTGCAGGTGAAGCTGTCATTAAAAGCTACGTTATGTCTTGGTTTTTTGAGAGTTTTTTCCCCCATTTAGTGGCTGAAGGAGTAAACTCATTCTGTAAATAAGATATTTAAGTTGCTGTATTTCAAATTAAGAAATGCTTAATTTTTATTAATATTAGGACGTGACATGCCTTCTGGTCTTGACTTCTGTACGATGTACTGCTGAGAGCCAGCTTTGGCCAGGAGTGCAAAGTGCTTTCTTCTCAAACAAAACCACAAGTGGGCTGCTCATGTGAGGTTTTGGTCATCTGTTGCTGCCTGTGGAAACTCTGCTGGAGTTGAGTTACAGAAGTTTGTTTCCTTGTGAGATCACTTGACCTAACCTTTAGGTGGAGGGCCTATACTAACACAGAGCAGCTTGCCCCAAATCATACAGCATCATTAGTATGTTCTGTCTGGCTTCAAACACTTTTAAATCCCCATCTGCTGCATGGGCAGGCAAGAACTTGAAAATTTAACGTGAGATCAGGTAGGATTTTTTGGAGCTGATTCACATCTTTTTCCTCTGACTGGAGATCTGGATTGGTTGCCTTAGCAGCCTCCTCTGCATCCTCTTTACTTCCCCTGGCTAGAAAGCAAGATTTGAAATTTGTTTCTAACTTGTGCTAATGGATGTCAGTTTTCCAATGCCTTCCTGACTGAGAACATCCAAATGAGTGAATGAAGCAAATCACCAGCAATGCCTTCAGACAAGTATTGACCTTGTGAAGCTGCCAGCCAGCAGCTGCTGATCTGAAACATCTGGGCAATAGCATAAAGAATGAAGTCTGTGCGTTAATGAAAAAACAGTGCTGTCATAGAATCATCAGGGATAGGAAGGGACCTCAAAAGATCATCTAGTCCAATCCCCCTGACACAGCAGGACACCCTGACCAGCTCCAGGAGGGTTTCAAACATCTCCAAAAAAGGAGACTCCACAAACCCCCCAGGCAGCCCCCTGCAGTGCCCCATCACCCTCCCTGGGAAGATGTTATAGAATCAGTCAGGGTTGGAAGGGACCACAGGATCATCCAGTTCCAACTCCCCTGCCATGGGCTGGGACAACCCACCTAGATCAGGCTGGCCAGGGCCTCATCCAGCCTGGCCTTAAACACCTCCAGCCGGGGATGGGGCCCCAACCACCTCCCTGGGCATCCCAGTCTAGGCTCTCACCACTCTGACAGTGAAGAACTTCCTCCTCACATCAAGCCTAAATCTCCCCAGCTCCAGCTTTGCTCCATTCCCCCTAGCCCTGTTGCTACCTGAGATCCTAAAAAGCCCTCCCCAGCTTTTTTGAAGGCCCCCATCACATAAGAAATCCGGTAGTAGGTACTCAAACCTGTGGCATGGTTAAGTGGGAAGCAACTCCGAGTTTGTTACCATTGAGGAAGACAAATGTTGGGTCCTTCAAATTTTCTTGCTCAGTCTTTGCGGTTCTTTCCCCTCCTTAAAAATGTTCCAAGCCATTCTTTTCAGTTTGCTGAGGCACCCAAAAACATCAAGTCGATGCCCTTGTAATGCTCATCTGTACATAAAGTTGTAATTATTTCTTTGCTCATTTGTACCATATCAAGGCTCTGTACAATGGTTTGAGTTTTGTTTTCAGATTATTTTGTATTTTATTTTTATAAACTGGTTCTAAATAAAATATTCATTCAGCATGCAAAATTTCAATTCTTGTTTATGTTTGTCAAACAATTTCATTAACTTAAAATGCTTTAGTTGCCTGTTTTCAGTATTTTTCCCTGTTGTAGCCCTGTGCTGGAGACGGGGGAAGTTCTTTGAAAATTCTTGGGAAGTTTTTTTTTTCTTTTCTGTTAGAAAGAAAGACCACAAAAGGCAGGTGTGAGCCCGGGGTGCTGCCACATGAGGCAGGCGTTGATCCTGCAAGTTGGAATGGTTGGATCACTGGAAGTTTTAATGTTTCCATTGGTTCACATGTTGTTGTATTAAGAACAGAAATCATAACTGGCCTTACTAGAACCCTCCCTTTCTGTTTGCTCTTGCTCTTTCCCTTACTGCCTGTCCTTGGCCAAACAATAAAGGATTACACAGCCAGATCTGAATGATTTTAGTACCCATGTGGTGGATTCCAGCCTTATTGTGCTGGAAAGCCCGTTACTTCCCCCCCACTAGCTCCTTCAGAATGGTCATTTCTGTGACAGATTTCTGTGGGGATGGTCAGCTGTCTGGATGTAGTCACTGAGGTTTTACAGCCTCTTGAGGAGACCATCATCCATTGTACAACACACTTTAGTAGCAGATGGCAGAGACATGAGTGAACAGAAGTTGCTGCTGAATCTGAGCAGTTTGTGCTATGTAGGAATGCATCATTAAGCTACCAGTTGCTTGCTTCCGTTTCCTCCAAGATCCTTCCATTTCTGGGTCTGGTACTTTTTATCACCTTTGTCAGTGACATGGGCACTGAGTGCCCCCTCAGCAAGGTTACTGGTGACACTGATCTGTGTGAGGTGGCTGACATTTTGGAGGAGAGGTCATCCAGAGGGACCTGGACAGGCTTGAGAGGTGGGCCTGTGCAAACTGCATAAGGTTCTATATCTGAGTTGGGGCAATCACAAGCACAACTCTATGCTGGGTGGTGAATTAATTGAAAACAGTCCTGAGAAGGACTTGGGGGTGTTGGAAGATGAGAAACTCAACATGAGCTGACAATGTGTGAGGGCAGCCTAGAAGGCCAACTGTATCCTGGGCTGGATCAAAAGAAGCGTCACCATGGGAGGCGATTTCCCCTCTCTACTCTGCTCTTGTGAGGCCTCACCTGGAGTACTGTGTCTAGTCCTGGAGTCCTGAGTGTAAGAAGGACATGAAACTGGTGGAGTGAGTCCAGAGGAGGCCACAGGGATGATCAGAGGGCTGGAGCAGGTCTCAGATGTGGACAGACTGAGGGAGCTGGAGCTGTTCAGCCTTGAGAAGAGAGAGCTTCTAGTGAACATTACAGCAGCCTTCCAGTACCTGAAAAAGCTACAGGAAAGCTGCAGAGGGACTATCTAGATAGGATAAGGGGATGGTTTCAAACTGAAAGAGGGGAGATTTAGATTAGATCTTAGGAAGAAATTCCTCCCTGTGTAGGTGCTGAGGCACTGGAACAGGTTGTCTAGGGAGACTGTGGTTACTGTCCTTGGAAGTGTTCAAGGCCAGGTTGGATGGGGCTCTGGCCAACCTGGTCTGGTGAGAAGAATTAGATGATCTCTGAGATCTCTTCTAACCCAAGCCATTCTAACATTCTAGGATTCATTTATCTTTCTAGTAAAAGTAGAGTCTAATATCATCATCATTTCTATTTGTGATTTAGATGTCTGAATGTCTTAGTCCTTGAGTGCTGAGAATGTTGTCTGCTTTTTGCACAGGAGAATCAGTGTTTTAGGGCAGGCAGTCCTGCAGACCTCTCAGCATTGCACGTAAGACAAATGAAAAACCAGCCTGCCCCCATCAAAATTGTTGGCAGTGCCTCCATTAAGCTTCATGACCAGTTCGACTGCTCTTTATACAAATAGCCCGATTCCTTCATGCAACATGAAGCAAATTAGGTATTTATTTACTCAGTAACATTCCATGTATATGTTTTGTCTTCTGCTAAGCAGAGCCAGAAGTTGAACGGCAGCTCTCGGGTAGGGTGCGCCTTTGGTCTGCCGGCAGAAACAGCATTTTATCATGAAAAGAGCACATAGAGGAGTTGCAAACCGGCTGTATTAATTTGAAGATGACAATAACAAAGAGGCAGCTCAGTATCTTTTCCTGTTTGAAATGCTATATAAATCTGGATCACACCAGAAATAAGGGTGTGGTTTTGCTCTGACCCATATACAGGAGTGGTACAGCTGTCAGACTGAGGGAAAGAAGTAAGAGTGGAGCAAGGATGCTGCTGGCAGATGGGTCTTGAAGTCTGGCTTATCATCTTCATGCACACAGGTGATGCACCACTGCTCTCAGCGTCTTGCTGTGCTTTGCCGCACTTGTACTGTAGCTGCTTCTCATTTACATCTGTATTTGAACACAAGAAATGCTGTAGGAAGTGATATTTGATAATTATTTGGAGAAAGAATGGAAACATAGAAAGTAAGTGAAAATTTAAGCGCTGGCTGTTTCAGCTGGGACAAGCTCACACTGCTGCCCAAAGGAACCAGATAAACTATCGCTCACTTTTTCTTCTCCTGGAGTGTCACCGTAGTGATAAGTGCCTTCTTTATCCATGAGACCTGTGCCGCCTTCAGTTGCATAAAATATTGCTCAAGAGAGACCATTTGTACCGCTGGGGGGATAATGCTTCCAGTGGGTTGATTACAAGGTTTTTAACATCACAGACTCATAAAGCAGATTTATAGGGACTAGTTCTTTCTCATTTTTAAAACCAGCCAATTACAAAAAAGGTTAACCACACCATCTCCTGTAGGTTAAGCTAAAGGTGCAAACCACCTTCTCAAGCCATTCATCCCAATTCATAATGTGCTGCATACCTACGTGTTTTCATGTTTGTGACATATTTGTGTATTTTACTCATTGATATTGCAGGGAAATAATGACAATGTGACTGCTCTGTGTTCACAATCTATTAGGCAGCAGCTGTTGGCTTTTGAGGTTTATCTGTGTGAGAGACAGATCTACTATAATGGTCTAAGAACAGAAGCAGTTAAAAGCACCTCTTCATAGCATATATTGCTCTCGAAACCGACCACAGGAGTGATGCATCTTACCCTCACATTCTATAAGAGGGACAATTGGGTTGTCATTCTATATGTCATTTCCATTTGCTAAATCTTTCCAGCAGGAATACTTGTGCAAAATGAATGGAAAACCAGAGTCAGCTAATCACTGCTGGAGGCCAAATGATAAGTAGAATTGAAGGGGAGAAGTTTATTGTTTCCCTGCCAGTATGGACACAGAACATCGGTTAATGCTGCACTATGCAATGTAGAGGGACTCTCCTGCATAAACCCAAAACACACCAGCCTTAAAACACCCTGAGAATAGTACCAGTGGCAATAGTTTTTCTAAGGAAAAGGAAAGTGAAAAGGAGATTTCTCTTTTTCCACATTAGGGTAAAATGACTCTCTTGTGCTTGTGTCAGGGCTGATATTCAACAGATTACTTTTTGCTCCAACATGGATATACACTTAAGAGATGGGAAGATTTTACTCATCTCTCCAAAAGGTGATGATGAAAGCTTCATAAACTCTGCAGGGGCATTTGCTCTGTCTGGAGGAAAGCCAAGCCCTGCCTCCTCGTTTAATAAAAAAAACAAATCACTGTTTCACATAAAGCAATATGGAAACTTTTCTTATTTTAAGTGTTGTGGCACTGATTCCAGAAGGCTTGCAAAATCTGGTGAAGATGCAACCTGCTTTAAGGTATTTGGAGGAAAATGACTTCACATGTAAAACAGGCATCGCTTATCTATTACTCAAATTTTTTTTCTGCTGTATTGCTCTATTTTAATTGCATGACAAGAAAAAGCATAGCCTGCCCTAAACCAAATTGCCTGAGGAGGTGGTGCTTTTGACAAGCTCGGAACAGACAAATGGAAGTGCTGAATGTTTTTGAGGAGCAGTTATGAATCAACAGCCACACTTTAAACCATCCCTGGAGTATGCAGGTAGGTCAAACTGTGGGGGTGATGTCTTAAATACCTTCCCCCCCACAAATAACACCACCACCACAAACACCACTGACATTATAATCATTAGAAAAAAAACAGGTGCTTAAAAAAACCAAACAAACCCAACTGTTTCTGAGGTTTGTTTAATAAAAATAATAAACAACTGGTGTAAGACAGCTCCTGCTGGTCAGTAACCATCACAGTACTTTTTACTCCACTGTCATGCCTTTTATTTTTCAAAAGGTCACATTAAATAAAGCATGGCACAGACAGAAGTCCTATTAAAAATAAAGCAGGGGATGTTGGGATGGGCTTGTTTGGTTTTCTTAAGAAGAAAACAGAACAAAAAACTCTGTTGCAGGTGGCTAATGATAACGAACACAAGACTAGTAATTAGTGTTTAATGCCACCTACAGCAAAATGTTTCCCACTGGGAAAAAAAAAACATAAGAGGGAAGTCCACTTGGCTCCTTGGAAGTCACAGGTGGAACAGTACATACAAGAGCACCTAACATCACAGTCACTTTACAGAGAGTCAAGTTTTTACACATCTGCAAAGCAGAAATAGTAACAGCCATTTGGGTGTTCTTTCTTAATGGTTCTCAGAGGGGGCTGAGAAAACTCAGAAGGACCTGGTTCTTGTGACATGGAACTGGAACTACAGCTGCTGCTTCTACTGCTGTTCCCAGCCACCTGTAGTCTGCCTCTGTCTTCAGCAAGGGAGACCTGGGGAGAACCTGGGCTCAGGTAGCCAGTTGTGGTCTGAGTAGAGGTGGTGGCATAAGTAGCTGGGCTGGTGTTGTTTTTCACATAGACATTTTTCATAGTGATGAGCGTGTGTGCCATGATGCTGAGGCTATTACTCAGATCCTGCATGCCCTGATGCAGCAGACGAAGGTTGTGGTTGACACTGTCAAAGCCAGACTGAATCACCTGCATCTGGGCCTGCTGAATCTGCACTAGGTCCTCTTCAGTTATTTCAGTTTGGTCTGCATGGGACCTGCCTTTTGTTTTGGCTTTTACTTTCCCAGAGGAACCAACGCCTGATGTCCCCAGAAAAGGCAGTTGTTCTTGGCTAGGTGGAACTACTGCTATGTCCTCAGAGCTTTCTTCTGGCTCCAGCACCTTCACTACTATTTCTTCTTTGAGGTTCACCTTCTCAAGGTTGGATTGATGAGATGGGCCGGGATCATCATTAAACCCTAGCGGAGAGTAAACACAAAGACACAAAGAACAGTCAGTGAGAACCTTCATGACTTCAGTGGTCTGGAAAAGGCATTCTCATTCACTAAGCACTAGCATCAGCCCTTGAAACAAGACTCTGTGACTCACACTGCCGTAATCTGAGGCTCTCACAACACACATTATCTCAAAAGATGGAACAAAAACCATAAAAACATTCACCAGTTAACCATGTATCATAAGCATGGTGACACTGAGTTGACAGTTGGACTTGGCAATCTCAGAGGTCTTGTCCAATCTTAATGGTTCTGTGACATATTTATATACCACAGACATCTTATTGGCCCCACCATAAAAGACAAGTTTTAGGTTCCAGGAGACAAAGTTCCCTGCAAACTTGCTTCATGCCCTACTGTGTGGTAACCAGTAAGTTCCGTGTCTGTAGCAGCACTCGCTGCCTAGCTTCACACGCTGCCGGGCTGAGGGTTCTCGGAGACACGCACCACAAAGCCAACACATGCTGCTCCTGCATGGAGCAGTGGACACCTGCTACGAGTCAGAGGTACTTCTGATTACTGCCTGGCTGCACCGCTACCCACTACAGCCCCGAGTCCCGCGGTCCTCCTCGTGTCAGTGTGCTTGCGCTCCGCGCACAGCGGGAGTAGTCCTCCCCGCTCCGCACTGCCCAGGGCTGGCCCCGCAGAACCAGCTCGCAGATAGCTGCGGCCGCTCGCTGACCAGGGAAGTGTCAGAGACTCACCCATCTCCTCCATGACGGCCCCGGGCAGCTCCAGCGTGTCTATGCCGCCCACGATGGGCACTGCTCCGGTGGGCAGTAGGGAACCGTGCGTGCGGGACGAGGCGCGGTGGCGACGGGTGGGCGGCAGCTCCGCTGGGGTCAGCAGGAGGCCGAGGGGGCCCTGACGGCCGCAGCCCCGCGATAAGCGGCAGAGCTTGTTGCGGTCCCGGCGCTTCAGGTCCCGCCAGCGCTTCTTCAGGTCCTCGACATCACGGGGGCAGGCGGCGACGGGGTTCACCTTGTGGCGGATCAGCTCCCACACCTTCCGCTTCTGGCCCGGGGAGGCGCGGCCGGGCCCCGCCGCGAACAGCAGCTGCTCGTGCTTCAGCACCTGCTCGATCAGCACCTCTGTCTCCGCCTCGTTAAAATTCGCCTTGCGCCGCTTCGGAGAGTCGTCCGCCATCCTCCGCAGCGGCGGAACGGGACAGCACAGGTTCTGCTTGCAGCCGCCGTGTGCAGAGCCGCAGAAGGGACCGAGAGCAGCACCACCACAGCCGCCCCTTTTCCCGCCCCAGCCCGCGGGCAGTACCGCCGCTAGGCCGGGCCGCGGGCCCTGGTCGGGAAGCAAATACCGCGCATGAGAGGAAAAGACGCGCAAGAAGCTGGCGCAGGCGCCCCTCGCCCCGCGCAGTGACATGGGGAGGGGGAGCGGCCCCTACACGCCTCCCCGGCGGGAATCCCCGCTGCCGCCCCGCCCTGCCCTGTGGGGGCAGAACGCGGGCCCGTCCGGCTCCCGCCGCCGGCTCTGCGCCTGCTCGGTGGCGCTGGTCGGGAATGGCGGCTGTTTTGGAGCTGCTGCTACAGGAGGAGGTGGCGGTCAGCGCCGTGGTGCGGTGGCTTCGGCACGGCAGCGGCCACCGTCCGACAGAGGTAACACGCGACGGGTTCTCCGCTCGCACCCACCGCAGCGACCCGGTCCAGGCGGGCCTGGGCGCTCCACCGCTCTGCCTCCCGGCCCAGGCGGGAGTTTATTCGTCCTGGCTCGGGAGCGGCAGCTACTGCCTCTGTGCGGGGCGGAGCCGGTGCGGAGCCTGGAAACGAGCTGGAGCTGAGACGCTCGGCCTCTTAGCGAGCAGACGGGAGGGCGGACGGACAGCCGGCGGAATTCCTCAGCGGGAGTGGTAGTAGCGTTATGTCCGCTCGAACCTGCTGGGCTGAGCCCTGCGCCGCCTGGGTCGGGCTGTCGCGGCCTCTGGTAGGCGGTGGCCGTGCTTTGGGACGTAGGGGGGGACCCTGTGGTCGCGGGGCTGGAGGCGGAGCTAGAGGCGGGGCTGGGCTCCTCTTGCAGAGGTGTCCCCAGCACGTGGGGAGGGGCAGCGAGAGGCGGACGAGGGTGTCGGCAGCCCCTATGGACACCGCAGCGCCAGTCCCCGAGCGCTCCCTGCAGATGCCGCTGCGTCTCCCGTTGATTCCTCATCCCGCCAGTCCGTGGAGGAGCTTCTGTGAGGGCTGGAAGCAAGTTCTTGCTGGGTTTGAACTTGAAAATAGGATATGGCTACAGAATTTGGCTTCCTGTGGCAACAAAAGGAGCGGTAACCATAGATCGATATAAATGCTGATGCCCCAATGATAATATAGAGAAAAATCGTATTTAACGCATTTTCTGCTGGAGCCTCTCAGAACGTGTTACTCAGAACTACTTAAAAATTAAACTCTCTGCTGTTATACGTGAGTTAGTCAACCATCACTATCCTTCTAAACAAGCATGAGATGGAGGGACTAGCATCTGATGTTGTCTGGTATTTTTTCGACTGACTTGCAGAAGCAGACCCCCGCAGGTTTGAGGTACCGGCATCTCAGCTGGAGCCAGAACATTTGCCCTGCTGAGGAAGGTGCTAACTACTTGGAGCAGCTCTGCCGCTTCAGCATGAGACAGCAAGTGAGAAGCCAACACCTGGCAGTTGTTGGCAGGTTGCTGCTCTTGGGCCCTGGAGAAACCAAACCTTTGCGAACATGAACAGACAAGGATGAGCGAAAGCTGAATGTACTCAGAGAAGTCAGAGCAACTGCCTGACCTTTTCATCATACAGGCTCTCTTTGTGCCTCTACGCTGAACACACAGATGCATATGAGGGAATGGTAGCTGTGTCTTGTTCTAGGTTTAATGATGGTTATGGAGCTCAGTGTTCTGATACTTCACAGGGCTTCTGTTCTGACCTCTGTTTTTTAGTAGAGTGTTGAGTGTGCTGAAGCAATGAACCTTGTCTACTTGTCTTGGTTTCCAGCCTGTGTTGGAGTCTTGTGCTTCTCCAGAAACTGAACTGGACTCTCAAACCAGAATTCCTGCATACGTTGAGGAATAGATTAGGCTGGATTCAGCCTAACGAACTCTGATTATGGCTGTGCTTTCTCTGTCCCCCTTTGTACCAAAAAGTCCTTCAGAAATACTGTTTTCTTTCTTGACTTTTTATTTAGCAGAGGTGGGAAGTATAAATGAACAGATTATGTATACAGTTATTTTAGTTTCAGGAAGGAATAACTTGTTGCCCATGAGATGATCTGATGTGGTGTTGCTGAATCCCATTGAGCAGAAACCTGGTTCAGTGTTAGGCATGAGAGGAATTGTACCCAGTCTACAAAACTTTGGACTGTGCAAGCAGCATGTTGGGGTTTGTGTGTAGATTTACTGTTGTAAGATCACCAAAACCTGTTCAGATTTTAGATGCATATAGTCTGTGGTGGGAGCTTTTGGGTTAAGCTGTTGCATTGTTTCTGCTTAGACCTCTGGGGTCTCAAGGGTGTGAGATTATTTAATTGAAATGAAAGAGCAGCTTTGGTCTTGTGTTTAGCACTGCTGGAACTGTTGATGCAGTATCCCTCTGTGGAAGCAAGTGGCATTCATAGGCAGAGAAGGTGCCGATGGGCAGCTCCAATGCCAATGGCTTTGAAGTGTTGTACTTGGCAGTGACAAGTACTCCAGGTTCTCCCTGTTCCAGTGTTTCCCAGTCACAGACACGAGTAACTCCACCTGAAAACTGCTGAAATGCTTTATGTGGAAGCCAAGCTTCAGATTTATGAGTGGCGTTAAGTTTGTTTGAATTTCAGTGACTACTTTGAGAAATTGTGCTGTTTTTTATGGTGTATTGCAACTCCACAGTTACTACTTAAGTGAGTCTGAGCATGTGGAAAGAAGGAATCAGGCAGCATCTTTATGTTAACGCTAAATTCTCTTCCCTTGCAGGATAACCACATTCATGACAAGCTGGCACCTCTCTGTTTGCTTCAGAAAGACTTTGTACCTTTTCTGCTCAATTTTTTAAGGGAGCAAACCAGCCAGATCCTGACTAATGGACCCTCTACTCCTGCTAAGACTCATCACTCAAAATCTCACGGGAGCGAAAGGACAGGATCAGAGAGGAGGGCAGGCCACTCAACCAGCAGCCGAGTGCAGCTCTTTCCCCAGAGGACTTCCGTGATTAACTCTGCCACAGATACCACCTTTTCTTCTGCTGCAGTGTCCAGTGGCTCCTCTTCCTTTTCTGAGTCAAACCTGTCTAGCCCTAGTGGTGACTTGCCTAGTGTGGTCTCTAGTAGTAGCCCGAGCTTTGGATACAGCCCCGTACTTAGCCATGGTGAAAAGCGGTCGTCTCAAAAGGCCAGCCTGGGTTGCTTCCTGACAGCCATGCCTGAAGCCCTTCCGGTGAGACGAGGTCGAAGGAAAGCCAGCAGCTCTATCAGTGCCACTGGCCGGCAGGTAGCTCGGGATCTGGGACGTTCCCTTGCTGAGGAGGAAGATCAAAAGAATGACAGTGTATTATGGGGTGCAGGGAGAAGGAAGCGAAGTGAAGTTCCTCTCTTTTCTGCCACATCCCCACCCAGCCAGCTAAATCTTCACAACTTGGAGGAGTTTCCACCCATGGGTGCTGCCTCTGGCTGGACAAAGTAAGAGCAAGTCTGCCTCGCTGTCCCATACAAATTGCACTGCAGGGTGCTCTTTCTTAAACAGCTCATTCTGTTAACAATGTGCAGATGCATCAGATGCTTTAATAGACAATATGTGGGGGTATTGAACTACCAATAAGTATAACTGTGCACAGGTAAGAACTGCCATGCCGGGGAATATTGTTTCAGCAGGAAGTCAGGTTTCCTCTGTGAATTTACTGGGACATCACTTTAGCCTCTCACTCATGGTGCTGCCTGCAGCTTGCTGATGTACAACCAGCTGATACGAAGCTGAGCCCATCTTTGTCTTTTCATATTCTAAAAAGTCAGCATTATTTTGGTTCTTCACATTTATCATTTAACCCAACAGCAATTATTAATACCTTGTCCCAGCTTGGAACAAGTTTGGGGGCAGAAACCCTTGGTTTCCCCTCCCTTGATTCAATTCCTCTGGCTCCCTCTTTCCCTCCAAGGCAGAGAGAATGCAAATGAAATGGATAGCTTTTATAAAGCAAGATATTAAATATTAATGCTGACAAAATTGAGGCAAGCCACCCTGAGTTGGAGAGCGATTTCCCCTCCACTTTCAGAACTGCTGCCCACCATGACAAGTCCTCTCTGTCAGATTTTGGGTGTGGTGGAGACACAAAGTCAGCAGAAGCAGAGGATTCCCACAGCTCTGGGGCTGGGCTTGCTGCAGCAGTAGCAGGCAGAGCAGAGGCCAAGGTCCTGCTGGGCAGCTTGGCCTGGCTTGGAGACTGGGCAAGGGGAGCAGAAGAAACAGGCACACCTGTCCAGACAAAGGTCCAGAGTGAAGGGATGAAGGAGAAGAAGAGGGCATGCCTGCTTATCTCCAAGCAGAGTCTTTTTATCAGGGTGCAGGATTGATGGCAGCGCTTCTGTACCCCTTCCTCTAAACCAGTCACAAACCCCCTCTCAACAACTTTGTTCTCAGCTCCAGGTGCCGCTATGACTCCCATGTCCTGCAGTCTTTCATCCAAATGGCCATTAGCTGCCAATTGCTCCAGTCTTTCTGAGTGGCAGAAAATGTTATCCTTTGTGGAGGGGCTTGTGCTTCTCTCACAGTCTAAGACATAATAAGACATTATTTTGGGAACGAAAGGAAAGGCGATATCAAAACCTGTTTTTCCTAACCTAGGACATACCTGTATTATCTTTGATCTGCAGCAAGCCCTGGTGTTCCTGGTGATTTTGGCTTAGCTTCTAGACAGCTGGTTGTGTTGTGGTTGACTCAGTCATTTTCTCTTTGAGATTTTCTCTTTAATGCCTTCATTACCCAATACAAGGCTTTTGTGATAGCCTGTGTGTTCCATGTATCAGCACTGGTCTCTGAAAGTGAGACTTTCTTGTTGGTTGTGCATAATTCCAGCTGAAAATTGATGTCTGTGGGTTTGTACAGCAGATCTGTGTGCTGGGTCTGGATGATGGTTTGGTCAAAGAAGATGGATGAAGTGTGTTTCTAAGATAGATATTAAGTCTTCCTCAGTTGTGCTATGCCCAACTAGAAAAAAGTGAGAAAGGAGGGCATGGAGTGTTTGGAAGCCAGTGCTATAGGAATGAACGTATAGGAATATAGCATTTCTTTGAGAAGGGTAATGCATTATGTTCCTGTATCTCATTTCCAGTGTGTCTCTTACTGCACTAGAGGGCCTTTTCCCAAACAACAAATCTAGGCAGAAAGGATGGTTTTCCCTAACCTTAAAGAGTCTGTGGTACCTCAGGAGCCTAGGCTCTTAATGATAGGCAGGGGCAGATTGTTTGTTTGGGGCATTTTTTTCTCATGTCCATATTAGAAACTACTGGTGAATTAGACTTTTGCTGAAATCAGGCATGTCCTGTCC
The DNA here is from genome assembly GCA_013397515.1 of Upupa epops. Taxonomy (NCBI): domain Eukaryota; kingdom Metazoa; phylum Chordata; class Aves; order Bucerotiformes; family Upupidae; genus Upupa; species Upupa epops. The sequence continues at coordinate 53,525 of VZRI01012751.1, read as the reverse complement.
TATCCAGTTACAGATGTTTGGAAGAGTTGTGTATCACTGAGTTTTCTGTCTTAATGATCACTAATCGGTTTTGCAGAAGGGTCACCACACTGGCAGTCTGTAGCATTCTGACTTTTTATTCAGTAACTAGAATAAAGTCAGTGACCAAAATATAGTCTGGTCACTGTTTAGAAATCCAGTCTCATGAATTTCAGTTTAGAAATTCATATCCTGACTCCATATCTACTTTACATTAGCATTAAGTTTCTTTGGAAGTGTGCATGTATATCTTGAGATCAGTTTTGTTGTTGCTGTTCAGCTTGATTTCAGTGGAATTGCTTATCACTTTTGCAGCAAAAGCAAACCATCGAGGCGAATCAACCCAACTCCTGTAAGTGCCGAACGCCCCCTCTCCAAACCAAAGATATGCTTTACTTCTACACCTGTCAGCCAGGCTCCAGCTGCCTGCTTTTCATCTGGGTCTAGCCCCGAGGTCTGTACTGCTGTCCAGGAAGAAAGCCTTATATCTGTGTTAAGTAACAGCCTTCAAGAGGAGAGGGAGATGCTGAAGAAAGAAAGGTAATGTCTGACAAGAGTGATAGCAGGCTTATATTGATCCTTAATTCTATTGTCTTAAGGTGGAGCCAGTCAGTGAGGAAATGACCGGAAGAATATCAGATCTTGATAACATTAAACTATAATTAGCTTAAATCAAAGTGGGACTTCAGTATTAGAGTAGGATGTTAATGCAGCTAGCTCCTGTTTTTCACTTTAGAAGTGTGTCAGTTGGAACAATGACCCTCACTCTATCCCAAGAAGTTCAGTCAGTCCTCCTTGCTTTGCGAAGATAACTCTTAACAGGCTTACATGCCTGTTTGTCTCCTGAACAGCTTAGTCTGCACAAGCATAACAAGTGAGTTCAAGCTGGTGGTTGCCTATAATGATTGTGCCTGTGTTAGAAAGCACAGTGATTTGAAGAAAATAAATTCATCATGCAAATATAGGGATGGCTTTAATGATTTTGCAAGGTTGACATGCAGAAATTAACCCCCAACTCGGAGAGTTAGAAGCAGGTACGTTTATTGCAGCATTGGGCAACATGCGGGGATATTTGTACCAGACTTGGAACAGAACTGCTCATGATTCAAGCATGCCTTGCTGCACTTCAGTGAGGCACCTATTGCATGCTGATTTCTACCTGAAATAGCCAACTAATCTGTGTAAACTAAGGATCCAGCTGTATGTGGGCTGGATCTTGCACTTGAGGTGAACTCATCTGACCCATTATGCTTGAGAGCTGTAGGATGTCCTCAATTGTGGTGAAGTGGGGTACAAACACAATGCAGCCCCAGGCCAAAGTGCTTAATGAATGTTTTTCTTCTGTTCTTTCAGTCAGGTGCTTAGGTTCGTTGCAAGGGTGATGCTATTTAATAACTTTTCTGTTCTTACTGTGGGAGTAACTTGTTCATCACAACAGTTCTGCTAAAAATAGACCAATGGAAAAAGTTACTTGATGCAGTTAAAAGTGTTTCTGTCTTCACTTAAATTTACTTTTGAGACTGTGTGGTTAGAGGTGGTGTCATGTTACAAGTGTGGACATTCCACTGGGATCTTTAGCAGTCGTTTTGTGTCGCTGTTACTGGCCTTGTGCCTTCTTTTCACATGTCTGACACATGCCAATCTGCGTTTGCATTCTGGATGTTATCTTTACCTATGTTTTTTTTTTTTACAATACGTGCAAACACACTAAGTGATTGTTGTTGGTTTAGAATCCATCATTTAGTTTGTTCCTTCTGTCATTTAACTTGCCTGTATGTGATTCCATCAATTGTTGTGTTGCCTTTCCCCACTCAATGGTGTTGGATCCCCTCAGGGCATATTGAACTTGCAAATACAGCTGAATATATGGATGTGAACCCCGTATCTTAACAGGTTTTTGTGAAGTGTCTGGCTGTCAGAAATTGTACATGTAAAAATTTGGTTTAGGGCTTTGTCTCTGACAGATTCTATGTCCTTAACAAATGCCGCTTTAGATGAGAAACTGTAGCGAACAAAGGAAAGTGGACTGTTTTTGGTTGCACAGAGACACTAATGAAAACCACTTCAGACATTTATAGCAAAAAGCAGAGGATATAGCAACATTCCATTGGCACATTCCTTAGTCCTACAAACCACAATGTAGATCCCATTATATTGGTAACTATCTAATCAGTGCCTTTTCAGTCATTGTGTTAAGGGGTTCCTTGCTGGTATGTACATCTCTGTGTCTTGACTGGGCATAGCCATTCTTGGGATTAGAGGTCCTTCCTGTTTTTCTCTTTGTGCTTTTCTTGGTTAGGGGGGCCCTTAGGTAATTGGGACAATGTTCCAAGCTATTTTAACAGAGTTGGAGTTTGATTATTTTTTGATGGTTAGCCCCACAATCCTTTCTCATTAAGGGAAAGATTAATTAAATCAGTATAATGTTAAAACCTGCTTTAGGCAGTGTAAATGATGTGATTAGTTACTGCAGGAAGTCCTTTGTGCTATACTGCATATGAAAAGACCTCTAAGAGTCCTGCATATCTGCTGTGGATCATCTACAGTCATGTGTTATGTTGCTGCTTTTGAATTTCAGATGCAAATTGCTGTACCAGGTATCTTCTCCTGCAGGGATATCACTTGATCCTGGTACTCCCACTAAACCTAATTACACTCGCAGTGCTAGCCTTCCATCTGAAAGCCATCTAGTGACCTCTGCAAATCCCACTAAGGTCTCCTGCAAGAAACAGTTGGAATGTCTGGCACAGCTGTATTCATCATGTATAGCAGGTAAAGACACAGGAAATGATACTGACCTTTCTTTGAGCTTTGGGCATACACAAGGAGGAGGTAGGTGATGAGTAAAGGTGCTGGGACAGGTACAGTGTACAAACAAATAACGTTTGGAAAAATAAATGGAGACAACATGACTATTAGAATAAATGGCTGCTGGTTTAAGGAAGGTGGTGAACCTTATACAGTACTCAGCTGCAGTAGGCTGAAGTTGTATGGCCCTGTCAGAAATCTTCCCTAACACACCTTTCCTGCAATTCCCATATTGATTTACATTACTGTGGGGGAAGGGAATTCTTTGTGCCATAGAACAGATATCTGTGTTTTACCTTTTTTTATTAAAACAGGTCAGTAGTGTGGAGGACAGTTCTGATTAGGAGCTGAGGGAACTGGGGTTGTTTAATTTGGAGAAAAAGAGGCTGAGGGAAGACTTTATTGCTCTTTCTACAACCTCCTTTCAGGCAGCTGTAGAGGTGGGGGTCGGTCTCTCCTCCCAAGTAACTAGGATAGAACAAGAGGAAGTGGCCTCAGGTTGTGCTGGGGGAGATTTAGATTGGACATCAGGAGAAATTTCTTCCCTAACAGAGTTGTCAGGCGTTGTAATGGGCTGCCCAGGGAGGGGGTGGAGTCACTGTCCCTAGAGGACTTCAGAAACTCTGTAGATGTGTCCCTAGGGAAGAGTCTTTAGTGGGCAGGGTGGGGTTGGGTTGACGATTAGACTTGGTGATCATGGAGGTCTCTTCCAACCTTAATGATTCTCTAATTCAATATCCAACTTTAGTATCTTGTTTCATCTCTTCCAGAAAACCTGGTACCGAATATTTTTCTGGAGCTCTTTTTCATTCTGCAGCTGTTGACATCTAAGGGCACTTCTAATGCAGAAGATGGGAATAGTGACCTTGAAGTCGATGAAAGAAGTAAAGGTAAGCAATAGTATTGGGGGGTGTCACAGGTTAAAATGAAGGGCTAAATTGGTTCTGGGTTGGTGCCTTAAATCCAAGCACACCATCCAGCTCTTGCTAAGAGTTCAACATGCAATGAAGCAACTCTGCTAAAAAGAAAAGACTGTTTTGAACCCACAACCAATGAGAAAAAGAAAAAATCCCCAAATAAGTAAAAGAACCAAAAAAAAGTAAACCAGAAACTATACCACAACGCCTTTACACACACTCTGAGAGAAATTGGAGACAGGTAACATACCGGTTTTGTCTTCAGATGATTGTCCTGAGACAGGAAAGTGCATACTAACACCTTTAACTATAGAGGCACCACCTCCACACACAACCATCCCACTCCCCCACCTTTCTGGAGTGGGGTGGGGCTGAGTGCAGCATGAGATATAAATCTGATGCTTGTGGAAAAGTTCCTTTTCTGGTTCTCTGCAGATGCCGGCTTCCCCTGTATGTCTTAGGCTTGCTTCTAACTCCTCTAATGTTGGGAGTGTTTAATCTTCAGGCTGCAATGGCATCTCAGATGCAGGAACATAACAGAACCCTAGTCTCTTTCTGTTTGCCAAAGGTTTAGGAGATGGGTAGTTTATGATCTCTCTGTCTTAGATCAGGGGCTTCTCTTAGTGGCAGAGCTGAGATGTGGCATCTGCTGTCAGTCCCATGACCCTCGTCAAAGAGGGGACATGTTTGTGGTGATGACAGAGGCAACATGGCACTGGTGATGTGGGGCAACACCTGTTGTGGTAATCAGGCCTGATTCAAGGCTTTTTCCTCTCTTTCTTCTTTGTTTTTCCGTCTCCCAAGTGGTTACAGCTCCAAGGAAGGGAAAGAATTAAGAGCTCACCCCCATCTCTTGGCATCTTCAAAGATGATCAGGCTACAGGAACAGTGTGTTGGGGCAGTGGATTCTTGCTTCAGACTACTGCCAGGAACTGGAACTAGCTGGCAGTGGCTACAGTCCAGGAGCTTTGCTCTATCTACCCTCGGGGAAAGCAGATGTCATGGCTAACTGGCCCCCCTGCAGTGGCAGGGCTGCAGTGGCTGGGCCTTGTTCCCCCCTCCCAGGGAGGAAGGCTGTGCTTGGCTCAGGAGGACTCTCTGTTGTACAAGAGACAGGAGAAGGCTAGAAAACAGGAAGTGTGCTCCCTTTTTATAGAATCTGTCCACCAATAAACTGTAGGGTCAAGACACTGACCTAGGGGACTGCTGGGAAAAGCTACCCTCAGCTTCAAAATAAAATGCTCTTTTGGCATAAGGTTACAAAAATCAACACCTGAAAATTGGGCAATTTTCAAATTACAACAGGGGAAAATGTTTTTTCTGCAATACAAAGTGGTTGAGTTTAGCATGGACAGTTAGTCTTGAATTCCATCAGAGTGTTTTACTGTGTGCTATACTACTCATGTCAGAAACTGGTAAAAATAATACGTGTATGCAAAGTGCTTCTGCACTGCGGTAGAGAGAGGTTGTTACACGTGCTTTGAATCTGGTTTTCTGCTCTTGTATGAGATTTGCTATAGCTGCTTGCTAATACTGACTTGGAGAAAAGGACTGATGTGCCAAAGTTCCGATTCCATTGGTCCTTACAACTGAGAAGTGCTGTTAATCTGCTGCTTAAGGTTGAGTTCTGAGAGCACAGGACCTATCTGCATTGCTGTATCATTGTTGCATTTGGTTTTTGGCAAATTCTCTCTGAAGCTTAGTCAGAATTTGGTGGGTGATTGAAGGCACAGACTCCAGAGATGCATCTGAAGACAATTTATTATGTGCAAAGTGCCCTTTTATACCCTCAAGCCTGCAGCCCCACATAGCGTTAAATTTCCATTACGTCATCACGGTTGGTATGTTAGTTTTCCAGAATTTACTACAATTATCTTAGTTGTTTCAGCTTTCTTATCTCCTGTTCTATTTATTCTTACTGCATCTCCAGGCAGGTTGAGCTGACCTTGTACTTTTCTCACGGTTGAGCAAGTGTTGTTAATTTGTTAGTCATTTGATTTTCTCCAGCTTTCCCCACAATTTGATACTTTGATATGGATACAAAAACCAGAAGTGACTTTCAGATGAGAGAAACACCTCTTCTAGGTGCCCCAGTTTTGCCTCTCACTGGTTCTTAGGGATGAAATTAGGAGCATGAAGTCTCCAGATACAGTAACAGCAGCTGATGAGACTTTGCAGTTGGAGTACTTTTTGTACTGGGTCTTACTGTTGGCCAGAAGACTGAGAAAGACTCTTCCCATATATCATTAAGCAGTTTAGTTGTCCTTGGTATAGGAAGGAAAGGGATGAGAGCATTTGTCTGTTTGGGTGGCAGGGAATGAGAACTTCTGGAAACCAGATGCCAGTCTAGAAGGATGTTTATGGATATAGCTGTTCCTGCTTTCCTTGAAAGCTAATTGTTGGCCTTTTAGATAGAAATGTCGATAGGTGGTGTCTCACATTTCTTTTTGTCCCTTAGGTGCATCAGAGAGACAGCATTTCCGAAGTGTGCACAACTGTGTCTATTTTGCTGTTCAGGTCTTGGATTATCAGTATGAGTGAGTTGAGTACTTTTGTCCTCTGCTGGTGTCTGCAGAATTGTGTGAGGTTAAGCAAGTGTGCCTGAATTTTGGCACTCTACCACTTATGGGCACATGAGTGCCATTGTTAATTTTCTCTTGACCTGGATTTGGATGACTGAGGTTTTTGTGCACTGATCTGTCTACTAAATGTTAGTGTGATTATGCAAAAATGGGAAAGTCATGAGATGGGTGATTAAAAAAATGGCCCTGTGGATGTTGGTGGGATTTCATGCTGGGTGCCTGGAGCTTAGAACATCTTGCTTGATAGCCTCATAAAAATGGAGTATAAGCATTTCTTACGTCTGTTCATGTGTTCTTTTTGTCTGTCTGGATTTTTTTATCCCTGTTGTCTTGGCAGAATTATTTCCCATTTAGAAAAGGGGATGCTGAAACTTTTGGCTGAAAATGAACGGATTGCATCATTTTCCCCCATCTTGCATGAGAGGCTCAGGCAGGCATATGAAAGCAGCACAGCAAAGGTAAAAATTGGCAGACCTCAATGATGTTGCTTCAAACCTGTGCGTTGTTGCTTGTTCTTTGTGATGGCTTTGCTATTAATTTCATTCCTTCTACTTCCAATGTCTTGTCATGTCATTTTTGGCAAGTGTATAAAAGCAATGTTTTTTCTCTTGTCATCAGGCAAGCAAATGATTAGGTCTGGTGATTGTTAGCTGTGAATCTCTGCTGGCTATGCAAGCTTTGCATTGTGTTTGGGCCCTGACCTCAACCAGCAAATTGACAGAGTCAATTCTAGGTCTAATGAACACTTATCCCAGAAGAAAGATGGATTAGGCGCAATATCAGAGTCTTAGCTGGGAAGGAGCAGATTTGTTTCGTAGCTGCAGGCTCGTTTAACTGATTGAGACTTCAGAAGAGGAAATCCGTGTTGTGAAAATTGATCTAGTCGTCTGGGTTAGGAAAGGAAACCTTAATGTGCTTTTTCTCTTATTTCATCAGTCTTTTAAAAATGTACTTGCTTGGGAAAGTCAGTGCAGTTTATTCTGAGACTGGGCATACTGATCATAGAAGGAGACTCCACAGCCCCTGTGGGCAGTCTGTTCAAATGCTGATAGCTGAGCTTTGTAGTTAAGGCTCTAAAAGTTCTGTTACTTGAAGGCATGACTTTTTTAAAAGAGAAATTAGTATGGGGATTGCCAGCTGCTATCCTGTATCCTCTGGAGCCCTGTATGGTATGCTTCAGCTTTTTGTTGATTTCTTTATGCGTGGAAGCATCTTGTCTCTTTATGTTGAATCTGTAGTGCAATGTTGTAAAACTGCTGGTGTTTTAGCATTTAGCAACTGGAAAGCAGCTAGTGTCTGAACAACTCATCTTGTGATAGTGGGTTTCCTCATTATGTCTTTTCCCTGCTCTTTTTCTAGGTCTCAGGATTGCTGAACTCATTAGAAACTTGTATTAGTTTGATGATTGCCTTTCTGTGTTGAACAGGTGTCTCTCCTGCTGCCGTGCTCTGTACAGTCCGTTTCTTTCCAGCCAGAAACAGACAATCGCTCCAACTTTCCAAGTGACAGGGCATTTCACATATTTAAAAAACAAAGGTAGGTTGTCTTCTTGCTCTATAGTTCACAGGGTAGAATCTTTCCATGACTGCAAAAAAAAGGTCATTAAGACAGTCTCACGTATGCTATGTGTGGTAGAGAAGTCTTGAGATTTTTAGTTTAATTAAAAAAACCCCAAAAAACCACACACAAAGGTTTTATCCATGTTGAATATAGGAGCTTAATGCTTTATGTCTTTGGCGAACACAGCTTAATTCTTCAGGAACTGCTGAGGCTTATGGTGAATGTAAGTGGTAATGGTAAATTGCCACATCACTGGTAAATGCCACACACTACAGCGTGTCACCCTACTGGATTGCTTTTGTGTATGAATCTGCTGTTCTTTTATTTTTCCTGCCACCTCCCTCTGAGCTTGCAGCAACAGTGTGAGGGGGGAAACAGCAAATTGTCTTGCTGCTTTCTCTCCTTGTAGCTCTTACTTCATGTGACTTACTCTTTCCTACTGCTCAGTCTTCAGTGTGGTAATGGATGTTTTGGTTGTTCTGGGCATAACAAACTTGGCTGCTGCCAAAGACATGGAAGGTGGAAGCTTGTTGAAGCACCAGTGACATAATCTTTGCAAAATTCATTTATCTGAATGCCTAGAGGCTCAAGTTTTTTCCAGTTAGAGGTAGATTCTTGCTGTGGAACTTAGGAATGATTAAATATTCAGTTGTTACTGTATCAAATTTTAAAGAGTGGAAATTTACACTCTTAAATGTCTTCATTCACAGGGATATATTTTATGAGCTGCTGCGTGAATGGGAGGATAACCATGAGAAAACTGGCTGGGAATTTGAAAGAGTTCTGGGTAACAAGATCCGGTAGGAGTCTTATGCAGCTTCACTTAGCACTGTCATGGAGCTTAATTGCTAGTGCAGTGTTCTAGACTCTGCATCCTAAATTCATTGTTCTCCCTAATGGTCTTCTGCAATGAGCTGCAGGGAGTTGTGTTTGTAAGATACTGTCTGAGTAAGCTTGTTGAGTATCAACTGTTATCTTAGAGCAACAAGCCATCAGTGGCAAGGGCCTGATTTCATCAGTCTTGATGAAGCTCTTTCACTGTTTGTAATCACAGAAAGAGCAACTCACAATCAGCATGTTGTAGTCTGAACATTGTTGTTGTATTTGCTGGTGTGTGTGTTCTGTGTTTCCACTGCCCTGCCACTCTTAAGTGTAGAGAGGTGTGTTTATATGTTCAGGTAGTCTCAGCTCTTCTCATTACTTCAGGGGTTCAAGTGGATTTGCTTTGGAAACAAGACACAGTCACTCTTTCTATGGAATGCAAGCTGGTTTATTAATTTATTGCTTTATCAAAAAATAATCTACATAAAGAAAGTAGTATGGTTTTGACAGCAGTTGCCTTGTAGGTTTCTGTGTTAGTCTTAACCTCCAGCCTGCTCAAGCTATGAGAACTGCTATTGTTGTGTTCTTGCATATGTGTGAACTCAGCTTGCTGCTCTGCACAGTGAGAGTGGGAGATGAAGGCGTTAATTTTCTTGCTAAACAACAGCATTATTACAGGAAAGGAAGAGATTTATCACTAAAGCTGTGTTTTCTCTATGGGTGCTCAGGGACAGTTTTTGTTTCTGTGGTCAGGAGATGGGATTCAGTGCTTGGGAAACCTGATTACAAAGATGTTTTTTACAGTGGCCTTTGGAGTTTTTTAAGAACAGCAGTTCTATGCTTCTGCTACATTTTCAGGTTAGAAAACTTTTTTCCTCATGTACTGCAGAGATCCAATCAGCATTTTGTGATGTTTCTTTCACAGGGCCATGATGGCTCACCTCTCTGCAACCTGCAACCACAGCCATTTTGCTAGGCTCTTTCAGAAACAGCTTCTCCAGGTAAATTGCTTGGCTTTTTTATGAAGATATTTATCAAAGCTGTTATGATCCTTCCTCAGCCTCAGGAAAAAAAGGTCTTGCAAGCTTATGGATATTTTCCTTTTAAAACTTCGTTTGGGAAGGCCAAGTTTTTAAGATGGGAGTTTCCTACCTTATCCAGAAATACAAATTGATGATAAATTACTGGTGAACTCTGTTATAATTAGGGATAAGACACACTGAAAGCATTGTTAGCTGTAATAATTCCTTCATTATGTTATTTAACTTTCTACTTTTAGAACAGTTAGGATTTTAAGAAATATTTTGGTGGGTATCAAACGCAGAGGTTCCAAGATAGAGTTCATGCTACTAATGAACCTATCTGCAGAGTCTCTGTTTCTTCTGTGTAATACGTATTTTTGTGACATAGTATTGCTGTTGTGGTTTGCAGGTGGTTTTTGGCCAGCTTCAGTTGCTTCTGAGTGGAGTGCAGATTCCCTGTGAATAGCTGGCTTGCTGGGGGGCTCCTTATGGACAGCAAAACAGGCACAAACCCGCCACCCTAAGTGTTAGCCCACACACATTGCCAGGAAGTTGTGAGATGTTGGATGTCTGAATTAGCATCCATGTCTTCCTGTCTGATGTGTGTGTTCAGGATGATTATGGGGAGGAGTTAAAGTGGACATTCCTATATTAACAGTTAGTCATAGGAACTATATTTCTCCTTTATAACTGTGTCATCTTAGTGATGACTGAAGTGTTTCACAAAGGTAATCAAAGTTTTTTAAACTGATAACTAGGAGTCTGCAGTGAATCAGATGTGTCTGAGTAGAAAGTGATTTATGGACTCTTGTGTATGCTATGATACTTAAACAGAAATGAACCTAGTCCGAATATTTGTATCCAGACCTGATAATTTAAAGGTTGGGAAGTGAAAAGAGATGTTCTTTTGTGGCAGGATGCTCAGTTTGAAATAAGTGGACATAGAGATTGGGTTTTTTTTATATACTTCATAGAATCATAGAATGGTTTAGGTTAGAAGGGACCTTTAAAGATCATCTAGTTCCAGTGTCCCCCTGCCATGAGCAGGGACACCCCCCACTAAACCAGGGTGCTCAAGGCCCCATCCAGTCTGGCCTTGAATACTTTCAGGGAGGGGGCATCCACAATCTCTCTGGGCAACCTGTTCCAGTGTCTCAGCAGCCTCATAGTGGGAAAACTTACTTCTAACTTCAGGCTTAAACCTCCCCTTTTTAACCTTGAAACCATTCCCCCTGGTCCTACCACTACAAGACCTTGTAAGCAGCCTCTCCCCAGCTCTCCTGTAGCCCCCCTTCAGATACTGGAAGGCTGCTATAAGATCTTCCCAGAGTCTCTGCCAGGCTGAACAGCCCCAACTCTCTCAGCCTGTCCCTGCAGGAGAGGTGCTCCAGCCCTCCAATTAACCTTGTGGCCCTCCTCTGGACACGTTCCAACAGTTCAGTATCTTTCTTGTGTTGGGGGGTCCAGAACTGAATGCAGTACTCAAGATTGGATCTTATGAGAGCAGAATAGAGAGGGAGGATCACTTCCCTCAACCTACTAGTTATGCTTCTCTTGATGCAGCCCAGGATGCAGTTGGCTTTTTGGGCCACAAGCAAACATTGCCGGCTCATGTTGAGTTTTTCATTGGCCAACACCCCCAAGTCCTTCTGATATCTTCTAGCCTGTATTTGTGCCTGGGATTGCCTCAACCTGAGTGCAGGACATTGTACTTGGCCTTGTTGAATCTCATGAGGTTGGCACTGGTCCACCTCTCAAGCCTGTCACGGTCCTTCTGGACCCTCCAGTATGTACACACCACACAGTTTGGTGTCATCAGCAGGCTTGCTGAGGGAGCACTCACTGCCACTGTCTATATCACCAACAGAGATGTTAAACAACACTGGTCCCAGTAGTGACCCTTGAGAGACATCAGTCAACACTACTGTCCATATGGATTGTGAGCCATTGACCACAACTGAGTGCAACCATCCAGCCAATTCATTATCCAGTGAGCAGTCCGTTTATCAAGTCCATGATTTTCCAGGTTGGTGACCAGGATGTTGTGTGGGATAGTGTCAAATGCTTTACACAAGTCCAGGTAGGTGACATGGGTTTCTCTTCCCTTGTCCATGTGTGCTGTAATGCCATCATAAAAAGCCACCAAATTAGTGAAGCAGGATTTGCCTCTGAAACCATGCTGGTTATCAGTCACCTCTTCATTTTCCGTAGTCCTCAGCAGGGCCTTTAGGAGGAACTGCTCCATGATTTTGCCAGGCACAGAGATGAGGCTGACTGGCCTAGAGTTTCCAGGGATGTCTTTTTTTTCCTTTTTTGAAGATAGGGGTGATGTTTCCCCTTTTGAAGTTAGCAGGAACTTCACCAGACTGCCATGATCTTTCAAATATGATGGCTAGTGGCTTGGAAGTTTCACTCGACAGTTCCCTCCGGACCTATGGCTGGATTTCATCAGGCCCCATGGACTTGTGCATGTTTAGGATCTTCAGATGGTCTCGAACCTGATCCTCACTGAAGGTGCTTGGATCGTCCTTCACCCTGTCTCTATCTTTGCTTACTGAGACTTGGATGGAGTAGCTAGAGCCTGAACCTTTGCCGTTGAAGGCTGAGGCAAAGAAGTCATTAAGCACCTCAGCCTTCTCTGTATCACCTGTGACCAGGTCTCATTTTTCCCTCCAGAAAGGCCCTGTGTCATCCCTAGCCTTCCTTTTGTTACTGATGGATGCAAAGAAGCCCTTCTTTTTTCCCTTTAGCACCCTGGCCAGATTTAATTCTGTCTCAGATTTAATTCTGTACTCCTTTCAGTCAGCCTGTCCCTGCTTCCACTGTCGACAGACTTTCTTCCTGCATCCAAGTGGAGCACCTTGTTAATCCATGCTGGCCTATTAGCATTCTTGCCTGCCTTCTTTCTTGGAAGTCACTGCTCCTGGGCTTGGAGGAGTTGATCCTTGAATAACAACCAACTCTATGGGGTGCCTCTTCCCTCCAGGACTTTATCCCATGTTACTCTGTCAAGCAGGTCCCTGAGGAGGGTGAAGTCAGCTCTCTTGAAGTCCAGGGTTGCAAGCTTACTATGCATCCTTTTAGGTACCCAAATAATCTTAAATTCAACCTTTTCATGGTCACTACAGCCGAGACTGCCCTTGAGCTTTGCTTCACTCACCAGCTCCTCCTTAATGTGTCCACCATGTCAACCACACATAGTTAAATGTTGCTTTTTAGTATAATCTGTCTCTTTAAAACTATCCAGGCTTAGATCCAGGAGTTTGTGTGTCATCTTTACGCTTTACTTGGCATTGCTTAGGTTATGTCTGGAGTCCAGTTTTGGACTCACCAGTACAAGAAAGATATGGCCTTACTAGGTCAAGTCCAGTGCAGGAGAGAGTAAATTGTTGGGGGACAGGTGTGTTTTTCATGTGAAAAGAAGCTGAGAGACCTGGGACTGTTTAGCCTAGAGAAGAGAAGGCTCCAGAACTCTTAGCACCTATGTACTAATAGTGATAACTGCCAGGTCATGAGGCAGTGGACACAAATTGTCCTCACTAATGTCTACAAATATGTAAAGGGCAGGTGTCAGGAGGCAGGAGCCAAGCACTTCTCATTGTTATTCAATGATAGGACAAGGGGCAATGAGTGTCAGCTCCAACAAAGGATGTTCCACATAAACAAGAGACTTCTTGACTTGGAGAATGACAGAGCACTGGAATGGGCTGCCCAGGGGAGTTGTGGAGTCTCCTTCTCTGGAGACATTTAAAACCTGCCTGGACATGTTCCTGTGTGACTGGATCTAGGTGTTCTTACTCTGGTGGGGGATTGGACTGGATGATTTTTCAAGGTCCCTTCCAGTCCCTTGTATTCCGTGAACAGGAAGTTTTATCTGAACACAGGACAGTTGTACTATGTAGGTGATCAAATATAGAAACAGGTTGCCCAGAGGGATTGTGAAGTCCCCATCTGTAAAGACTTTTAAAATCCAGTTGGACATGGTCCTGGACAACCTGTTGTAGTGTATCTGACTGAACAAGAGGGTTGGATTAGATGTTCCAAGAGGTTCCTTCCAACCTAAACAAATCTTCAGTTCTGTGATTCTCTGGGTGTTGAGTAACACTTATGAGCTTGAAGGAAGGAAATACTAATTTTTAAAATTTGTGTAACTATGTAGTTTTTAAAAACTGCACAAGGGGAGGTTTAGGCTGGATGTTAGGAAGAATTTCTTCACGTAAAAGGTTATCAAACATTGGACTAGGCTACCAAGGGCAGTAGTGGAGTCCCTATCCCTGGATGGATTTAAGTGACACGTGGACATGGTGCTTAGGGGTGTGGTTCAGTAGTGAGTTTGCAGTGCTGAGTTGAAGGTTAGACTTTGTGATCTTAAAGGTCTCTTCCAACCAAAGATACTCTCTGATCCTATGGAAACCACAGGAAATGCCCTGGTCTGGGAATGCAGAATGGAACATGATGGGCCTTGGAGACTGTGCTAAAGATCCTACTGATTCATAAAAACCATGTAAATGACAGGTGTTCTCTCCATACATCCAGATGTAGCCTGCCAGATGTGCAGTCAGATCTATAGGATTAGATTTCTGTCTCTAGACTATTTATGGCCAAGGTGGGAGGCACATTTTGGCCTGAAGAGGAGAGATCTTCTTTATGTTGGCTGGATTACTGCCAAACATAGTGAGGAAAGGTGAATATGTGGCATGGTGGATGAAATGAAATGATGCCATTTAACAAATATTCTGTCTCATTACTCTTCCTGTCTCCTGAAGATGTGTAAAGGTCCTATTGGTGGTGGTGCAAGTTGGGGAGACACCTCTGACCAGGATGTTCTTAATATGTTGGGTTCTGATAACTTGAACCGTCTGAAGAGGCTGCAGGAGAGATTTGTTGTACCTCAGAGCATCAGAGGACCTTGTCCACCTCCTTCATTCCCAGGATGCCAGCAGTTCTTCAGGGACTTCATCATCAGTGCAGGAAGGTTAGCTGCCTGTTGTTACTGCTTCCCTCATGAAATGTTTAAGTGGGGAATACCAGCATGGTGCTTTTGTAATGGGGAGTGTTCCAGAGAGCCCGAGGCATGATGTAACATAGGCAGAGCATGTCAGGAATGTTTTTAAGCTGCATAACAGCACTTTGTGTTCTCGACCAGCACAGTGGAGGAAGTGGGTTCTTTCTGGAGCATAGAATGTGTCCGTGCATGTGGTGCATCAGGCTAGACTTTATGGTAATAACTTTTTCTGTCAATCCACCTTATCTTGTCAGAAGCCATCAGCATTTCCCAGTGCCAAGGTGAGTATGCAGGCCCTTCTTGGCAAGGGCACTGGGCTGGCCAAGTGTTTCTCATGTGCTAGTGGGTGAAGCTGAGGTGTTTTGGAATGTAGCCCAAGTTCATGGTTTTTTTCAGTGAGTTTTTCACAAGCCACAAATTGGTGGCTTGCTATCTGTGAGAAGTTTGAATCTTCAGTTCTATTAAAGCTCCATGTTGACACATCCATACTATTATCCTTATGCGGGTATTGGGCTAAAGAGTATCTGTTTGGAAAAGCACAGCATAATTGTGAAAAAGGGGTCAGACAGTACTTGTTCCTTGCTTTCTTATTTGTCAGGTTGTTGGATGCCTGCTGATGCTTGATACAACTCATGAGACAGGCTTTATGTGCATTGTGTTACTTGAGGTTTTATGGCTGTTTTCAGCCCAGTCTGACTCATTACCATCTTTTGCTGAAGTTACCAGTTCAATCAGCATCTGACAGATAGTTTGTGTCAGAAGATACTCGAATTGAATGGCCTTACTCTGGTGGAGCATGATCACAGTGATGGGGAAACAGATATGGATGAACAGGTAAGCTACGTTTTTGCAAACACATTTGGCAAGAATTTCCCAAAGAATTGCCAGCTTCATTGTGAGTTGCTTGGAGATTTCACTGCTGTATGGCAGAACAAGAAATCATTTGGTTTTGTCATAACTGCAACATGGTTACAGGTGTTTGAGCCCCTTGCCATTCATTTACTTGCATGCTTCAGGGTGCTTCACAGAACTGTGTCATAAGACACAAGAATGCACAACAGCTTGAAAAGCAAAAGCCTGCCTTTATTAGACCAATGACATAGCTCAGTGTGGGTTTTGCTATCAGTTGCAGTAGCTGCTTCTTACTGTAGTGGGAAGACAAAGGGCTGCCTTTCCTGGCAATGAACCATCTGGGTTGAAAAGGTGGCCTGGCCCTGAGTCTTTTTTGTGTTGATGTCTGCAGTCTTAAACATATCAACCAGCTCTTGGGTAGAATCTATCAAGCAATGAAGCAGCTTGGGGAAATAAAAGGTTTTTTATTAAAACTATAACCAAGAACAGGAAGAGGAAAAACCAAACAGCTGAAACAAACAAAGAAGAAACTGTGTTACAATACCATTACACACATTCTGAGAAAAAGTGGGAAAGAGTTATGTAGCCATCTTTTGGCTTCAGACAGGATCCCCTGGGGAAAGGGACATAAATCCTTTCTCTTGCTTACTCAAGATTTCCCAGTTTTTCTTCATCGCAGCTGTGAGGATAGCTTCTTTTCTCCCTGGTCAACGTGGAGATGACTGCATGGCCCAATTTCACTGAGAGTTGGGGGGGGGGGGGGGTATGGGTGTG
>VZRI01012751.1:0-35540 GCA_013397515.1 Upupa epops | reverse complement strand
GCCCCTCATCCATTAATGTTGTGACCTGTTCATAGAAGGCCACCAGGTTTGTCAGGCAGGATTTGCCCTTGGTGATTGTACCCAGTTACCTCTTCACTCTTCTCCTGTCTCAGTAGTGCCTGCAGGAGGATCTGTTCCGCAACCTTTCTGGGCACAGTGGTGAGACTGACTGGCCTGTAGTTCCGTGACTCCTCCTTCCTACTCTTTTTGAAAATAGGAGTTATGTTTCCCCTTCTCCTAAACTTTCTGTGGTCCAACTTAAGGCCATTTCCCCCTTGTTCTGTCACTAGTTACTTGAGAGAAGAGACCAGCACCCACCTCTCTACAACCTCCTTAATGACAGCTTTCTCACTGTAAGTGAAACAGTGAAGGCAGAAGTGGTTTAAAATGTTTACTAAATATTTTGGAAGTTCAGTGTAAGTCGTTGCGTTTAGCACTTCAGGGTAGATTGCTCCAGCTTGCTTGTCTTCGTTTCAGGATGAGAAGAAACGTTTCACTGTGGTCCTGTTAAGCCTGCGACTCCTTGCCAAGTTCTTGGGGTTTCTTGTTTTCTTGCCATATCGCACTGTGGAGCAACCAACTAGAGACTTGCAAGACTCTGCAGTAGTGTTAAGAAATCAAGTAAGAACCCAAATTGTTCTGAGAAATCTAATGGATCTTCTGCTTGACAGGCAGGTTTTCTGATAATGAAAATTATAACGAGTAGTTATGATCAGTCTTCTGTTATTTCTGCCAGTCTGGGGCTGTCGTTCCAGAACTCTGACGTAGCTAAGAACACTTGTGTTTATAGTGTAAAATCTAGCTATCAGGAATGTTTCTTACCTATCTTAATGATGAATGCAAGGAATCAGGGGTTAGACCTTGGCTCCACTTGTACTTAGTCAGGCTTGTAATTATACATTTGAAAATCCCAGTGGTACATCTGTTTGCTGCCAGAGTAGTTTTTTACCTTTGCTTGTGTGCAAAGAAATGTTTTCATTAGACAGCAAGTCACATCTTATTTGTACAGAAGATGAAAGCCTACAAAGAAGAGACAAGAAATGTATAAAAATTTTAAAGTATGACAAGGTAATGTCTAACTGCTGCTTTAACTTCTATTGCCCATTTAGACACTACCTGTATTGGATGTGTTGAAGCTTCTGAGACAATCTATTCAGGATCAACGTTCTATCCTCACTATTCCTTGGATTGTGGAGTACCTATCACTTGTGGATCATATTGCTCCTTTTCTTGATTACTACAGGAAAGTATTTTGTCTCTTGCTGCAGGTATACAGGTAAGAAAGGGTAGTTAACAACTTTCCTGTGACGTTTTCTTGCTCAGTTGATGTGCCTGGTATTTGAGAATTAATGCTGGCTCTAGTTTGAGATTCTTATACAAATACTTGATTTTGGGTGTGTATTGTGAGAACTTCTTATCTTAGGGAGCACATCCTAAACTCAGCAATTAATGTTTAATATGTGGTTTTTCAGTAAATAAACACAGTTCTTCAATCCCTATTCACTCATTCTGCATCTGCAGGTATGAATTTTAAACCTTGATTTTGAACTTGAAAGCTACGAGATCTCCCATAACTGTAATTTTCAATGCACATGAGGAAAATTTGAAGCACAGTCTAGAGAGTCCTTCACTTTGGCTTTTCCAGTGTAGGCATAAACCAGGATAATACTCAGACACATACAAATAAAAATGTAGGGCTGGTTTTCTTCTTTTCAGGCAGACAAGTAAGGAATGTGTCTGTGGTGACAAATAATAGCATTGGAAAGAGTTTTCCAAATTAGAAAGTGCTCTGTCATTGTTTTGTTAATAATGAAAAGTATCCTACTGAAATCTAACGTTCTGTTTTGCTGCTTGTGCTGTGTGACAGGTTAATGGTCCTTTCTGAAGATAAGCAGATGAGTTTCTTGAACAAGCTGCTCATCCTTGCTGTTCTGGGTTGGCTTTTCCAGGTAGAGTCTTCTATGTGTGTGCAGCTCTTCCCTGGAGAAAAAAGCAGGCACAGAAGCCAATAAAAATTAGTACTGAAATGAGAGAAAACACGCAAAAGAGTACTGCTTTGTGGGGTTTTTTTATATACTGCAGGATTTAGAGAGTCCTCTGCATCCTAATAATTTTTTTCTATTGGAAATGTATGAAGCAAATTATTTTTTTCTAGTAGAAATTCTATTGCTGCTGAAACATACAGAACATGTTTCAAAACATGTTCCAAATTGCAAATCTCCATCCTTGTAAGCAAAATCTCTGTTGGTTCGTGTTAGAATTGGAAACATTTGTCATAAAGATGGAACCTTGAATTGCAGTTAACTCTTCAGGAGAGGAGGACCCAGGCAACTATAGACTGGCCAGCGTCACCTCCATCCCAAGAAAGGTGATGGAACAATTTGTCCTGGATGCTGTCTCTAGGCACATCAGGGACGAGGGTCATTAGTGACAGTCAGTATGGCTTCAGCAAGGGGAAGTCATGCTTGACCAACCTGACAGCCTTTGATGAGGGCATAACCAGGTGGAGAGATGATGGCAGAGCAGTGGATGTGGTCTGTCTTGACTTCAGGAAGGCATCTGACACAGTCTCACATAGCATCCTTGGGGCTAAACTGAGGCAGTGTGGACTGGATGATTGGGTAGTGAGGTGGATTGTGAACTGGCTGCAGGATAGAAGCCAGAGTGGAGTCCCCTATGGATCAATGCTGGGACCAGTCCTATTCAGTCTATTCGTTAATGACTTGGATGAGGGATTAGGGTGCACTGTCAGCAAGTTTGCTGATGACACAAAGCTGAGTGGTGTCGCCGACCCCCCAGCAGACTGTGCTGCTATTCAGCGAGACCTGGACAGGCTGGAGAGCTGGGCAGACAGAAATGGAATGAGGTACAACAGGGGTCAGTGCAGAGTCTTGCATCTGGGCAAGAACAACCCCAGGGACCAGTCCAGATTGGGGACTGACCTGTTGGAGAGCAGTGTAGGAGAAAGGGACCTAGGGGTCCTAGTGGACAGCAGGATGACTGTGAGCCAGCAATGTGCTCTTGTGGCCAAGAGGGCCAACAGCATCCTGGGGAGGATCAGAAGGCAGGTGGTTAGCAGATTGAGAGAGGTTCTTCTCCCCCTCTACTTTGCATTAATGAGACCACATCTGGAGTATTGTGTCCAGTTCTGGGCCCCTTACTTCAAGAAGGACACAGAGCTGCTGGACGGTGTCCAGTGTAGAGTAATAAAGATGATGAAGGAAGCAAAGCACCTCCCTTATGGGGAGAGGCTGAGGGAGCTGGGTCTCTTTAGCTTAGAGAGGAGGAGGCTGAGGGCTGACCTCATTAATGTCTATAAATATGTGAGGGCTGGGAGTCAGGAGGATGGAGCTGGGCTCTTCTCAATGACATCTGGTGATAGGACAATGGGCAAAGGGCGCAAGCTGGAACATAGGAGATTCCATATAAACATCAGAAGGAATTTCTCCACCGGGAGGGTAATGGAACAGGCTGCCCAGGGGGGTTGTGGAGTCTTTCTCTGAAGATGTTCAAGACCCGCCTGGATGCGTTCCTGTGCGACTTGGTCTAGATTATCTTGCTGTTGCATGGGGATTGGACTAGATGATCTTTCAAGGTCTCTTCTGATCCCTAGTGATGCTGTGATTCTATGTGGAGAGTAAGGAAGGTAGCTTATGTTATTGTGATGAAACTTGATTTTATGGAAAGGTTCTCCTTATGGCAGTGAGAGTCCTTAGTGCTAGAGTTGGGGTTTTTTTGTGAGTGGCAGCTTGTTCTGTTTTTACTGTCCTCTGTCAGAAATGGAGTAAATTACTGACTGTTGCTTTGGTTGTAACTTCTAGTATTTCTGTTTCAGGTTCCATCGGTCCCTGAAGAGTTGTTTTTCACCACTGATGTCAAGCAGGAGGGATTGATGGTCAGTACTGTCGCATCTGCTCAGGCTTTGGTGAGTTAGCACAGTAGCATGTCCTTGTGTATGAGAATGGGCCTACCACAGCCTCAGAAGGTCAAGATTTTTATTAGGAACTTGGCTTCTAAGAGATCAGATGTGTCTGGATGAAGATGCCCAATGTGGGGCAGAATGCATCATTCATTCACCTCCATAGGTTTGGTTTTACTTTGTGTCGTAGGGCTGCACTGAACACCCGGGCTGCAAAGTTCCTAATTTGATTGTGGGTTTGCAATCCAGCTCTTGTTACTGGATTGGATAGGTAGTTCTGAAGCCTTGCCTGTGGTCACATATATGGGGTTTCTGACTTGCTGAAGACTGTTTCTTTCCTGCTGTGCCTTTTCAGCATTTCCTTCCTTTCCTCACCAGGATTGTGTACCCTTGGTGGATCAGCAGTTACTTTATACCTGCTGTCCCTATCTTTGTGAGTATTTGATTTACATACTATATTAGTATGTGTTCATTTATAATTTCTGTTTGTGTTCATCTTTTGGTACTGTTTGTTCTTGAATTATTTTTCTTATCCCTTCTCACAACCGACTTCTTCAGGTCTCAGTTGTGTGTAAATGAACATCGATAAAAAGTCATGTTGCAGAAGCTTGTGGATCTGTGACTAGTGAAGCTGGAGTGGGGGAGTTGCGCTCAGGATGGTTGATCTACAGAGCTTGAATATAGAGGGATAGGGCCACTCATCCTTCCTAGTGTGGAAGGAAGCTTTGTAACAAGGAAATGTGCAGTTTTTCTGTCCTGTGCATAGGAAAGCTGTTTGTGCTGTGAGGAATGTCTTGATCATTGCGAGAATTTCTGCTGCCAGTTAGAGGAAGAATCCTCTTGTGCTCTGGTGCTTTATTAGGCCATTGTTTTGATACATCTTTTCCCTGGGATCTGGCCACCATTAGTGAAATCCCTCCCTGCAGATTATTGAGGCTGAGATAGGTGGATGCTGCTCTGCTTTTTGGGATTTAGCTGGTAGGAAAACTATGTGAAATTTGTATCTTGAAAGCTTCTAGGGGTTTAACATGTCTTCAGGCTATTTCCCTGTGTTTTCTCCCGACCCTTTAGAGTTTTTTGTAACCCCACTTGATTTGCTGTCCTTGTACACTTCAGAGTTCCTGTTTGCCATGTTGAAAAGTTATATGTAGACATGACTGCTCCCTGATCTTTCTGAGCAGCTCCTGTGTGCCAGGAAGCTCTGTGGAAGCCTCTTGAGAGCCTTTCCTGCCTTCTTCTGCCCTGCCTGTTAATAGGGTGGGATGCCTGTCAGCTTTTTTGAAACTTCACCTTTCAGAGAAGCTGCATCTCCTCTGGGAACAACACTAACAATATGAAATTCTCTTCAGTTTTGATATGTTCCCTTGCTTAGGTGGATGATGATAGCTTTTGCATGTTTCTCTGTATAGGTGAACTGCGGAAGCTACTTGCCTCTTTTGTGGCTGGCAGTGGAGCAAAAAATGGTGGCTTTATAAGGAAAATCACTCCCACAGCTGCAGAGTCCCTGACACCTAAGGCTTCTGTCACACAGCAGAAACTGCAGGTAATTAAATCAGGGAGGCACAAGAAGAATCGTATGGCTGGGATAACCTGTGAATGTTGAAGTCCAGAT
Organism: Upupa epops; assembly: GCA_013397515.1. Lineage (NCBI taxonomy): Eukaryota > Metazoa > Chordata > Aves > Bucerotiformes > Upupidae > Upupa > Upupa epops. The sequence goes on along the minus strand of VZRI01012751.1, from coordinate 30,009 downwards.
ACAAGATGAACTTTCTTGCATGTGCAACAACTAGCTTATTTTTGTCTGTCTCTTCTTAAACAAAACAATATCAGAAGCATGTTTAGGTTTATAGACAGAATTTCTGTAGGAGTTTGTTGCAGTTTGAAAATTATCAAATTTTCAAGTGTTAATTTTGGTGCTTTATGCCAAAAGAGCATTTTATTTTGAAGCTAGCTGTAGCTTTCCCAGCAGATCGCTGGGTCAGTGTCCTGACCCTACAGGTGATTGGTAGACGGAGCCTATAAAAGGCAAGGTACTTTCTGTTTTCCATCCTTCTTCTGCGATACATCTTGTAAGACGGAGAGCTCCTCTGCCAGGGAGAACCTTTTTCTCCCTACCTGCCACCAAAGGGTGGAACACAGAAGAAGCCTAGCCTGGCTGCAGCTCTGTCACAAGAGCAATTACAGCCTCTTTTGCCTGAGAGCTTGAATGCAGAAAATGAGCACCAGCTTATCCCAGTTCCTGGCAGTGGGCTGAAGAGAGGGGCAGCTCCTACACACTCTTCTCCATCCTGATAATCTTTGAAGGTGCCAGACAGCAATGAGCTCTTAACTCTCTCCCTCCCTTAGAGCCTTAACCACAGAGGAGAGAAAAAGAGGGGAGCAGGACCTGTAGCAGGCCCCTAAAGAAGACCTGCNAAGACGGAGAGCTCCTCTGCCAGGGAGAACCTTTTTCTCCCTACCTGCCACCAAAGGGTGGAACACAGAAGAAGCCTAGCCTGGCTGCAGCTCTGTCACAAGAGCAATTACAGCCTCTTTTGCCTGAGAGCTTGAATGCAGAAAATGAGCACCAGCTTATCCCAGTTCCTGGCAGTGGGCTGAAGAGAGGGGCAGCTCCTACACACTCTTCTCCATCCTGATAATCTTTGAAGGTGCCAGACAGCAATGAGCTCTTAACTCTCTCCCTCCCTTAGAGCCTTAACCACAGAGGAGAGAAAAAGAGGGGAGCAGGACCTGTAGCAGGCCCCTAAAGAAGACCTGCTTACCATAACAGGCATGGCCCCATGTGACCAGTGTCATGTTGCCTCTCCCCACCAAGATGCTGTATGCTCTGCCACTGAGAGACTGAGAGAAGCCTCTGGTAAGAGGGGAGGGAGAGATTTTAAGTACTAATCTTCTAAGCCTTTGGCAAACAGCATGAGACTGAGCATCTATTATATACTTACATCTGATGCTGTTACTGCCTCAAAGAACTCCCAAGCCGAGGGGAGCTACAACTATGCCTGAGATGTACAGGGGAAGCTGGCGTCTGCAAGAGGACTGAAAAAGGAGCTTTTCCACAAGCATCAAATGTATATTTTATGCTGTATTTCTGCTGCCCCACCCCTTTCTTTTTTGGAAGTGGGGTGCAATTGTGTGTGTGTGTATGTCTGGTGGCTTTTATGGTGAGTGCTGGTGTACATTCTCTTTCCCAGGGCTCTCATCTAAAGCCAAAACCTGATGTATTGGCTGTCTCCCATTTCCCTCAGAGTGTGTGTAAAGGCATTGTGATATAATTTCCGTTTTATCTTTTTGATTCTTTTACTTATTTGGGGATTTTTTTTCTTCTTGGTGATAGATTCACTGCATTCTTTTCTTTTTAGCAAAGTTGTTTCATTGCCTGTTGAATTCTCGCTGAGAGCTGGTTGGTGTGCTTGTATTACAGGCACCAACCCAAACCATTTTAGACACTCGCTCTGACCCATTACAAACCTACAGAGTTACTAGCCTGTAATTAAAAGAGAGAATCCTTTCTGTCCAAAAAAACAAACCCCATGTGGTGCCTCACTACTGTAGGTGATATCTGAACTCTCCTGTTCTTCCCCTTTTATAATTACAGCTTCATAATGTAGTAATAAGCTTTGAGTTAAATGGTTAGAAAGAAGCAGGGAGCAAATACTGTACAGGATTGCTAAATACTACAGTAGAAGAAAGTTCTAGTGCAGGCAAGTTGTGTGCCTTTTAGCACAATTACACACTGTAATTCTGTCCATTGTTGTGTTGAGGAGACGAGAATGGGAGTGAAGTACTTTGGTCAGTCATAGCACTTTTCTCTTGAACAGATGGAACTGGAACAGGCCTTCTTCCACAACCAGCCTCCTTCTTTACGGAGAACAGTTGAATTTGTGGCAGAGAGGGTGGGATCCAACTGTGTTAAACACATCAAGTAAGTGATGCTCAGCTGTTCTGTGCTGATCCTGCTCTAGCAACAGGAGTCTGAGTCTGTGATTAAGTAACAGTAGCCTTTTGACATGGTATGTATAGGAGAAGGAAAGCTTCTAGAGCAGAACACCAAGGCTATATAAGGCTGTGGCAACTGAGGTCCAGCAATATCCTCATGCCTTCAGAGGTGAATTTGTGAAAGGTTGGAAAGAGAAGGACCATAGGACTCTGGGACACTTGAAATATGAACATAGTGCAGCATTTTGAGAGTTTATATCCCTTTTCAAATGTTCTTGATAATGACAGGAAAATGTCTGGTGAGAAGGGACCTCTGGAGGTCACTGATCTAAACTCCAGCTCTAAACAGAAACTTTTAAGTTAGATCAGGTTGTTTTGCACATTGTCCAATTGAGTTGGGAAAGTTTCTGAAGGTGGGAATTCAGCAGCCTCTTAGCACCATGCTTAACTTTTCCAGGCTTTGTTAAAATGTTTCCCTATATCCTTTCTGAATTTCTTTTGTTCCATGTTGCCTGTCAGCCTTTGCATGCTGACTTCCTGCAAGACTCTTGCTCTGTCTTCTCTAACTTTTCTTTCTCACTTTGCCTTTTCCATGCTTTGCAAAAGTGGCTGCCCCAGTTTCCTTGAAGGTCATGTGCTTCATGATCCCAACTCTGCTAATGATACTCCTTTCCTCTACAGTCAGTGGCTTTCTAGCCCCAAAGCTAGACAGTATTCCAGGTACAGCCTCACAGTGCTAAGGGAAGCAGTAATTTTCCTTGACTTGCTAGCTGCACTATTGCTAATGCCAGCTTACTATGAGTTTGGCCTTCTTTGGACACTGCTAACCCATTTAGTTTGTCTGTTGGAAATCCTGAATCCTTTCCTGCAGAACTGTTTTCTAGCCAGTACACCTGTGGGCAGCTGCCATCCCACTGTCTCCACCTTGTCACAGTCTTTCTGCATGGTAACCCTGCCCTCTAGCACATCACTCATGAGCTTGCTGAGGGTTTGCGCTGCCCCACAGTCGAACTTGTCAAAGACATTGTATCGTCTCAGCCCATAAATGCTGTTCACTGTAATGGACTGCTCTTGATACCATTGGGAATATGAGGGTATTGCTGCCAGAAAAGCTGCCTGTAACCCCATATGTTTCTGTCAAAACCTAAAAGCCTTTGATTCGTGAGTCTTTAGAACTATTCTGATATCTTCGTTGTTGCTTTTTACAAGGAAAGGGTACAGTACTAAACATGTGTGGTTGATTTGTTTTTTAGCTGAGTGGTTAATTATGTTTGAGACGGGTGACGTCCTGAATTGGTAAACTGGGGACAGTGGCTGGTTACTGCTAGTGCACACGGCTGCTTGTGTTGGTGTCAGTGTGTCTGACTGGTCTTGTTGTTTTTACAGGGCAACACTGGTGGCAGAATTGGTTCAAAGGGCTGAAGTCATGTTGCAGGATAAAGTGAAGGATGAGAATGCTAATCATGACAAGTTGCTTGAAGAGGTGTGCACTCTTCTCTATGAAGAAGGGACCCAGGCACTCATCAAAGGCAGAGAGTAAGGAGGAAAAGTTACTTAAACTTGTGTCGTCCATTCTGTTACTGTGGAATCTCTAATAAAACAGATTGGCTTGGCCTGTTGTGCTTAGCTTTTGGTAATTCTAAACTCAGACCTCTGTCCTTGCGGTGATTTCTGTGCCTCTCAGCCAGTTAATGCCCAATGTGTAGGAAGAGGTAAAAGTGCTATGTGTCTCCCTACATCCAGCTCCAAAAAGCCATCCACAGCAGCTGTTCTGTTTCTCTTCTTTGAAAAACTGAGTGTGGCAGCTATGTGACTTGTTACTGGTCCTTCCTTGTCTGTTCCTTTGGTCTAAATTCACTCAGTCTTCCAGCCAGTTGTGGCTGCATGGCAGTGTGTGAAAGCTACTAAGGTAACAAACCTCTCTGTGTTGTCCAAGAACTTTGGCTAATCCTGTGGCATATTTTCTTCTTTCTCTTGCAGATTCTGCAAAAAGAAAGGCCCTGAGGCAGTAAGAGTGCTATTGCCAGAAGAGACCTCTGCAGCAGTAAGTATTTTCACTAAATCTACAAAAGGCTTTAACTTTTAATGCTGCATTGTTAGCATTTTTCCATTGCTGCTTCAGTAGTTTAGGACAATGGAGACTGTTGATGCCTTTATGAGAAGGAAAGTCACCTGTCTCAGGCTGCCTGGTGATAGTCCAGCCAATAGGTAACTGCCGAGACTACATTTGTATAGGAGTGGTGTAGGACTTGCATTCATCTTACAAGGGTGTGCAGTTTGGACTTAATGACATCACAGTCCAAAGTTATCGTGTCACAATCAGATGACATCACAGCTGGATCTTATGACTTTAGAGTCAGATGATATAGCAGTCAAAAATTATGACATCACAGTCAGGGAATTATTAGAGTCTGACTGAGTCACAGTTAGATGACATCATAGTCAGGACATGTGATGTCAGAGTGCAGAATTATGACTTCAGAATGATGAAATGACAGTACCTGACATCACAGAATGACTGAGGCTGGAAAAGACTTCTGAGATAAAGTCCAGCCTATGACCTGACATCACCACAATGATGACATTCAGATTCACAGAATGTTACAGATTGGAAGGGACCTCAAAAGATCATCCAGTCCAATTGCCCTGCCAGAGCAGGATCCCCTACATCCAGTTGCACAGGAACATGTCCAGGCAGGTGTTAAATGTCTCCAGAGAAAGAGACTCCGCAATCAACCTGGGCAGCCAGTTCCAGTGCTCTGTCACTTTCACTGTGAATTTTTTTCTCATATTCCCATGACAAAATCACTGTTGCAGGCCTTGCTCTTGATTTCCACTACCCATAAGGCCTCAACCAAGCCTCAACCAAGCAAGGCTTTCATATATCTTGCTAACACAGAGGGCCATTCTACCACCTCTTCTCCCTTGCCTGTCCCTTCTGAAAAGCTGATACTCATCAATTGCAGCAATCCAGTTTTGGCANCACTTTCACTGTGAATTTTTTTCTCATATTCCCATGACAAAATCACTGTTGCAGGCCTTGCTCTTGATTTCCACTACCCATAAGGCCTCAACCAAGCCTCAACCAAGCAAGGCTTTCATATGTCTTGCTAACACCTCTTCTCCCTTGCCTGTCCCTTCTGAAAAGCTGATACTCATCAATTGCAGCAATCCAGTTTTGGCAGTCATCCCACCAGACTGTACTTGTTTTCCTGTTTCACCTCAGCCTCCAGCACCTCTTGTTCATTATCCGTGCTGTATGCATTGATGGGTAAACATTTCAGAGAGGGAGCCAGGTACATGGTTTTCAAAGATGAGAGGTGGTAGACCTTCTGGTTATTTGTGATGACAGACTGCTCCACTCGTGTTGGGCTATCACAGTCTGATATTATGGCATCATAGATCGATGACATCATAGTGGAACCTGCGATATCACAGTCAGATGACACTGAAGTCTGAAAACTTCATGATGTGGTGAAATCGCAATGAGAACTGGTATAATCACAGGCAAACAAACTCAGTCAAGTGTAAGCACTCAGAACTCATGACCTGACTGTCCACAGACATTACGGTGGATTGATGTCACAATTGGATGACATCACATTCAGAATGTGTGATGTCACAGCAGGATGACACCACGGTTGAAATTTTAGGATTGTCAGAGGACATAGCACTTAAAACTAAGGACATCACAGTCCAGAATTATAACAGCACTGTCCAATGGAGTTGCAGTCAAGTGACATCATAGTTGGGAATTATGAGATCATATTTGGGACTTACAGCATCAGTGTCTAGAATTATGACATAGTATACAGATTGAGTCAGAATTAGATGAATTAACAGCTGGGACATATGATGTTGTAATCCAGAATTATGGCATCACAGAATTATGATGTCCCAGTCATATGCTTATGATGCTAGTCTGGAAATACGACATCACAAGCTGAGGAAATCACAGTAGATGACATCACAGTCTGCTGATGTAATCTACTGTTCTTTTATTGGTCTGTGATGTCATAATTTTGGATTGTGACGTCATCAAGTGTGATTTTTTTTTTTTTTTTGGTCTGCTATATGATAATTTTAAACTCGGATGTCATGAGCCTTGACTATGCTGTCATCAACTTAACAAAGAGTTGATGTAATCTGTGTGGGATCATGAGGTCTGGGAAATCAAAATAAGTTGCTGCAGCAGTTCCCACAGAGGTGGTGGTGCCCCATTTAAGTGCTGCCTCTAGACTTCCTTCTGACTGCAGAACTGTGGCTGCTAGTAAATTTACTGTTGCTTCTTGCTCTCCCTGTGAAGGTTTTAAACAGTGCAGAACACATTGCTGTGGAACTGGCTACTGAGAAAGCCTGCAGCTGGCTGGCTGCCAACATTGCAGGTGAGTCTTTACCTTGAACTGAGGCTTCTAACCTGTGTATTGGTCTCTTCTGAAATCAGGGATTAGCTTTCATTATGGTGTTACAGAGCACTTGGTTCTACTAATGCTGCTAAGTGTGTATTCGCTCTGTTCTTCCTTCTTTTAGAATAAGAATAACTGTTTCTACCTCAAACAATCCTTCAGGGATTTTCAGGCTTTCCCATGTCAGTGCTTAGGATGTTAAAAATGAATGGTGTGGAATGCTGCTTCTGAAGATGTCATCTAGGCTGAAGTTGTCTTAGCACTTCAAATGATCTTTTCCTGTGCGACTTGGTCTAGGTGATCCTGCTGTGGCAGAGGGATTGGACTAGATGATCTCTCGAGGTCCCTTCCCATCCCTAATGTTTCTATGTAGGAAGTGCTTCAGACCATCATATGGTCCATATATACAGAGTGCTTCTGGTATCTCCTGTAGAAAAAAGGTGTCTGGGACTGGATGTGTTTTACCAGTAGGCTGAAAGAAACTGAGGTCCTTTTCCTTTTGTGTTAGTGCTCAGAATCTCTGACAAAAGTCTGGAGAGGAATATCCTGTACCATTTGCAGTAGCTTAGTATTTTAGATGCTGGTCAAAATTTACTTTGGTAGAAAACACACGGCTTTCATGGGCCTGGTGATTGAACTGGTATGCTCACGCTGATTCAGCATTCCGCTTTGGCATTGCTTGCTGGTGTAGCTGCTGTGTTTGTTAAGCACCCTGGAACACCACCTGTGTAACGGTCATAAGTAAATGATAATGAATGACTCACTTTGAGAGTTGTAGCACTTCCCACCAGTGCCTCTGCCTGTTAAACATAAAGGAAGACCAGTGGGAGGGGTTTGAGTGTAATCTGTGCCTTACTCGTTCACCACAGCCCTCAGAATGAACAGGTCATAAGGATTGTGTTTGGGAATAGTTGTGCGCCTTGTTGGAGACCAAGGCTGAACTGGATGGGATTTGTTCCCTGTTCTTTATAGCTCTCATCAAAAGAGAAGTAAAGGCAACATTCAACAGAATGCTGAAGGTCCTAGGACTTGCTGTACCCAGTGAGGATGCTCTGGAGCTGAGAAGGGACTGTCCTCCAGGCTGTCAGCACTGTGCTCCATTTCCCTCCCAAATCATCAACGAGATTAAGGTACATAGTGCTAGCTGCCTGGCTTACCCTTATTTCCTTTTGATTTCGCGTGTTGGTTTGGGCTTTTGTTTTCTTGTTGGTTCACAGTATGCCAGGTTGCAAGGGGGACCCCAGGAATCATCCAGTCCACTCTTTTAAGCTGAAGAAATCCAGTTTAAATGAGATGGCCCAGTGCCCTGTCAAGCTGAGCCTTACAACTGTCTACAGTTGTGGAATTCATCGCTCCCCTGGACAGATAATTCCAGCATCTAATTGCTTTCACAGAGAAAAAATTTTCTCTGCAGTCCAATTGAATCTCCCCAAGTAGCAAGTTGTATCCATCACCTCTTGTCTTTCCTATGAGACTCCCTGTGAAAAAGGAGTCTCTGTCTTTATGGCAGTCACCCTTAATGCATTGGTACATGGCAGTAAGGTCCCTCTTAGTGCTGTTAGTCGGTTGGAGGTTTTTTTTTAAAGGGGGATGTTGTGTTTCTAAGGTCTGTTTGTGAGGACTTCCTAATACCCTATCTAAATGTCCCCTGGTGCAGCTTGAGTCCATGTCCCTTCATTAGTAATTCAGAAGAGACCAGCACCAGACTTACTACAATCTCCTTTTAGGTAGTTGTAGAGAGCTATAAGGTCTCCTCTCAGCATCCTCTTTTCTACATTAAACAACCCCAGTTCCCTCAGCTGCTCCTCATAGGGCCTGTTTTCCATACCTCTTCCTCAGCCCAGTTGCCCTTCTCTGGCCCTACTCGAGCACCTGAATGTCCTTGTGGTACTGTGGTGCCCAAAACTGGACACAGTACTCAAGGTGCAGAGTACAGGGCAGCCTACTCCTGCTGGTTACACAGTTACACCAGGATGCTGTTGGCCTTCTTGGCCGCCTGGGCACACTGCTAACTCATGTTCAGCTGCTGTCAGCCTACTCTCCCAAGTGCCTTTCTGCCAGGCAGCTCTCCAGCCACTCTTCCCCAGGCCTGTAGCGCTGCTGGGGGTTGTGACCAAAGTGCATTACCTGGCACTTGGCCTTGTTAAACCTCATCTTGTTGGCCTCAGCCCATCACTCCATCCTGTCTCAATCCCTCTGCAGAGCCTTTCCACCCTCCAGCAGACTGACACTGCTGCTTAATGTTGTGTCATCTGTTCCCTAATCTTCCTCAGTACTGAGTTCAGGCTGACAGGCCTGTAGTTCCCTGGAACTTGCACTTTGTGTGTAGATCAGAGCTCGGTGGTAAAGAGGACTGTTGCAAATACAGGATTTCTGGTAGGGTGGCAGTGGCCTTTTGGATACAAATAGCATGGAAACTGTAGTGTGATGGGGACTGTGTACCACTGTGGGCTTGAGAGTCAGTGTATCAGAGCAGCTGCTCTTTGGTAGACATATTTTTTTCTGTGGAGAGTCTCTCCTGGTGTCCAATAAAGTAGGTACTTGCCTGGTGCTTTTTTCAGCTTTGTAGAGCTTAATATCCCTTCTTATACACCAAGAATTCTCCACTTCTAGTACCTAAATGGGGCTACTAGAAAGCTGTTCAAAAAGGTTCAAAAGGGTGTACAGTGACAGGGTGAGGGGCAATGGTTTTACACTAGAGTACAGGAGACTTAGACTGGATGTTAGAAAAAAGTTCTTCAATCTGAAGGTGTGAAACACGGGAATGGGTTGCCCAGAGGGGTGGTAGAAGCTCCATCTCTGGAGGCTTGCAAGATCAGGCTTGTTGGGAGTCTGAGCAACCTGATCTGTTTAGAGATGTCCCTGCTCACTGCAAGAGGGTTGGACTGGATGACCTTTAACGGTCTCTTTCAGCCCAACACATTCTATTATGCTATGAATTTGTACTAACCTGTTGAAAGATTTTTGTCACTCTGTCTGTATCTGCACCCTTGTTCGAGAGTAACTGGAGAGAATAAGGATACCTTAAGAAGAAAGTGATGGTATGGACTTAACTGCAGGTTTAGGTTCAAGCAGTTTCCTGTTCTAGGTAGTGCAAATAATGTTTTCTGTTTTCTCTCAGGCTTTTAAAAGGTCACTTGGTATAAAAATCATTGAAGTAGCATAAACTGTGTGAGTAATCCATGCAGAAAAGAAGAGTTCTGAACGTGTCACTCTTTTCTCATTATGTATTCTGCCAATTTAGTTGTCTGTTTGAGTAGTAATACTGGATATTGGCATCAAATCGTTCCCAACAATTCTGTAAGACTGAATATACATCTGTTAATGCTTCCCTGCTGGAGCTAAAATAAAAAGGGGAGTAAGGTATGTGAGGAAACCAGAGACTTTATCTTTAAACTGATGCTTTTTGAAGATATTTTTGTGTGATATCTTGAGATACAGCTTTTTTTTTCTGATCCTTAGTGGTAAATTGCAAGGGATGTAAAGTGCTACTTAATGTAAAATTGGCTTAGCAGGTTTTTATGCCACGATCCTATTAGTGCTCTTCATGCTCTGCTTTTTGTTGATATGGAAGCCACATGACATGGATTTTTGTAGCATTTTTACCCTCCACTTGCTTTTTGGAGGTTTGAGACCTATAAGTTTTCAGAGAATGATCTAGTTGACTCATAGGGACTGATAGATGAGAGGAAATGGCCTTAAGTTGTGCCAGGGGAAGTTCAGGTTGGATGTTGGAGGAATTTCTTTCCTGAAATGGTTGTCAGGCACTGGAACAGGCTTCCCAGGGAGGTGGTTGATTCACCATCCCGAGAGGTGTTTAAGAGAAGGGTAGATGTTGTGCTGGGGGACAGGGTTTAGTGGTGATGATAGGGCTAGGAAAAGAGTGGACGTGATGATCTTGAAAGTCTTTTCCAGTGGAAAGTGTTTTATGATTCTAAGAACTGTGGTAGAAAATCAGACCTAATCAAGGCTGTGAAAAATAGAGCTTTAATCAGTGTGATAAAATGAGGAAGATACTAGCATAATCTGTTCCTGAGCAACTTGGTCTTGCTGTAGCAGGGGGATTGGACTAGATGATCTTTCGAGGTCCCTTCTGATCCCTAATGATTCTACAATTCTATAATTTTGTTTCTTTAATGAGGATCTAGGAGTTATCTATGAAATGTTCTGTCATAGTTCAAATGACTGTGGACATGCAGGATAGTAATAGAGAACATCCTTTCCATTAAGGATGTGCTGTGTGTTGCTGTGGGCCCACGGGATGAAGGTGAGGTGGTTGACTACAACTGGCTGGAGTGTTTGCTGGAAAGATTGAGTCAGACACTTCGATGCAGAAAGGTAGGTACTTAAAGGAGAGCAAAACCCCTCTTGGATCACTGTATAACTTTGGTTGTGCTCATTTAACCAGTTCAGCCTTGGCTCCCAGTTGAGTTCAGCTGAATCTGTTGGTCTGAAGTCAAACGAAGTTGCGCTTCATTACTTTATACTGTGTAGATCTGCTTGGTACTTGAAATCTACCTTTGTTACTTAAAATTAATCTTTCTCATACTCTTTTATTCTCTCTCCATTGTTTATAATAATTCCCTGACTACAGCTCTGTGCTCCTTGTTGTCTTTGCCTGCTCTTCTTTGATGTGTCTATCCTTTGTGAAGCCTTTTTAATTGGTTTTTATCCAGCCTGCATCATGAGAACAAAGATGAGTATCTGCTTTATGTTTTCCAGTTCATGTGTGCCGCATCAGAGCAGCAGCTGGCCAAGTGCACAGTTGAGCTGGCTTCTTTGCTGGGTATGTTAGTCATAATGAACTACTTAAGACTAAAATCTGCTGTTACAGGTCTCTTAAGTCCTTGGGGTCAGATGTCAATATTTAGAGCTCACTGATAATAGATTCTCTTTAGTGGCATTGAGTCTGCAGGGTTGTTTTTGTTGATGTAGGGTGGTTGTTCTTATTCCCACCTCTATAAAACAGCATCATGCTGTGACTAGCCATCCTTCAGATCTGAAGGATGTTCTCATTCACATTTCAGTTTTATTGTTTTTATGTATAGATAGCTTTCATTTAAATGTGATTTTTTTGTTTTTCAGTGTTTCTGCTTCTGAAAAGTACTGCCAAGGTTATTTTTTTTTCTCCCTAAAGTAAGGGCCTGTTCCTTTAGATTTAATTTTTTACCTCATTTTTGGAAACAATGGAAGAAATCTGTGCAGTTTAGGGATTTTTTTTCTTCTCTCTCTCTGATGTGTTAAATGCACTTTTCTCAGCAAGAGCTGGTGATCTGGAGATCTGAATACAGGTGTTTTTTTCTCCCTAGGCAACCTTCTCATTCCCTGGGTCTAGACCCTTAAGAAGTTTTACACATAGTCCGTTCGTTCAGAAAGCAGCCCACGTTTGAATATTGTGAAATTTCATTGTGGGGGCAGCAGTGCCCCAAAAAAACGCCCCCAGAATCTGCCCCATTCCATTCGTCTGTACCAGTGAAGATCTGGTGTGTTCTCTCTGTGCATGTTGGCTGCAGTTAAGCACTGTTCAACTTTATCTTCACGTGTATGAAGTCACCATTCTGCTTGTAGTCAAAACTACGAGTTTCATCTGTAATTACATTTAAAGGTTGTTTTGGCTTACTGACTTATTGCTGGGTTACTCTCCTCTCCTTTTGTGTAACAATCAGATCTTCTATTAAACTTATGTGTAGACAGTTATCTTTCAAGGCTTGTGGCTATATAACAGCTGAATGACATTTTAAACTCATTTCATATATTTATATACATAGCTTTATATATGTATTTAGAAGTATTTTATGTAATTTAATGTATTTGTATACATTTTTATTTATTTTACCAGTTTTTAATAGATTTTAATACATATTTACAGATTTTAAAATAAATGTATATATTTTAAAGTATAATTTTATATTTTATCATTTTAGTACTTTTTTGTACAGTTTCACAGCTCATAACTTTGCATGTTTCTCAAATGCAGGCCTCTGCATTCACTGGGAAGTGTTTTTACTTCAGTGATTGTTTAGACACCAACTCTGCAAAGCCTGCTGTTAGACCAAGATGTAACTGTCAAAAGAAGCTACTGCATCTTTAGAAGTTAATCTTTCTCCCTTTTCTTACAGTTTCAAATTATGTTCCTCTGAGTCTTGAGGTCAAGACCCTGGAGAAGAGCTCTGAGAGGCTGCATGTAAAGAACAATCTTATTTATGGCCTTCTGAAACTTCTGTTTTCTGTGTGGAAGGAGGACTTTGGGACACCTGTTCCTGTGCAGCTGATGTTCAGCAAGAAGAACATTGGTTATCTTGCAGAAGTTAAGCAGCGAGAGGTAAAGCTTATCATGATCTATGGAGCTTCCAGTTGTCCACTCTGGCATGATATATTCCCCTAAGAGTTCTGCCTGCTCACAGCCTATAGCTCATCAGCTTGTGTAAGTGAGGCAAGCAGGATTTAGTCCAGAGGGCTGCCAGGAAGGTAGAGTTTTGTTTAGGAACAAAGGGAAAAATGGTTCATTCAGCCTGTGAGGTGAAGAGGATTAAGTGCACCTGACTCTGTAATGGGCTGCGTTTGTGGGTTTCATCAGCTTTTCACATTTCACTATTGTGTTTATAAGATCCTCAACTGTGAAGCTGAAAATTGGTTGCAGGGTAAAGCCAGTTTATTCCTCAAAGTAAGAAAAATGTTCATAGAACCATAGAATGTGTTGGGTTGGAAGGAACCTCCAAAGGTCATCTAGTACAAACCTCCTGCAACAAGCAGGGACATCTCTAACGGGAACAAAGTGCCCAGAGCCCCATCAAATCTGACCTTGTATGTCTCCAGAAATGGGACCTCCATCACTTCTCTGGGCAACCTGTTGCAGGGATCTACCACCCTCAGGTTCAAGAACATTTTCCTCATGTCCTGCCTCAGTTTTCCCTGCCCTCGTGAAGAGTTACTACCTAGCCATCTGACAGGTCCCTTTCAAGGATGTAGTTACTCTAAGGTCCCCCCAGAGTCTTCAGGTTTAACAACCCCAACACTCTCAGCCTGTCTCCAGCCCTCTAATAATTTTCATGATCTTCTCTGAACTCACTCCAACAGCTCCACATCCTTCATGGCTTGTGGGTTCCAGTGTTGGACACAGGACTCTAGGTGAGATCTCACTAGGGCAGAGTAAAGGGGCAGAATCACCTCTCTCCATCTGCTGACCATGACTCTGCAGCACAGGATGTGGTTGGCCTTCTGGGCAGCAATTGCACACTGGTAGCTCATGTTCAGCTTTTCATCCATTAGTAGCCCCAAGTCTTTTTCCACAGGACTGCTCTCCAGCCTGTCTTCCCCCAGTCTACATTGATACTGCTGATGCCTTGGCCCAGGTGCAGGACCCTGCACTTGGCTTTGTTGAGCCTTATGAGCACACAGGAATCAAATACTTGGTGTGTTTGGAAACTGAGAACTAGAAATGTAGAGACTTTATGGTAGAATACAGTGAATTAAAGGGATTTTGTTCGCGTGTTTTGGATGTTGATCTTTGCCTTTCATTGCCACATGTGCTTTTAGCTCTGTTTCTTCATAATCTGCTCCAAGAAGCTAAACATGAATTGTGTACAGCTAAAGAAATGACACAACATCCATTTCTTTGAGTGGCTTATTTTTTTTTCTTCCCTTCTGCAGTGGGATTTGTTCCTTTTCATGCTTCATAGTCTTGTAGAACATGAACTCATGAGAACTAATGAAATAGAGAGCTGCTTGCATAGCCTTGAAGAGTTCCCTTGGCCCTCAGTGAGTAACACTTGTTATGTGAACAATGCATGGATAAAAAAGAAAGCTACAGAAACGGTTCTTTTGGTTCTGTTTCATGTAGCTGAAGCCTGTAACTTCCCTCTCTGCAGTTCCTGCCTAATACAGCCGCAGATGTGGTTTCCAGCAAGGCTGAAATCTGTACTTGAGTGAATTCCAGCATTGTCCCTGTGGCAGAAACCTTTCCAGGGAAATTGTAAACCAGTTTAAAGACCATCTGGCTCAGAATCCGGCTCTCAGATCTCACCTGGATGTGTTTGTCATGCTGCAGTTCAGCAAGTCATCCTGGGGAAGGATCTTAGCTGACCAGAATGTTTAAACCTCTTTACTCCTCTCACCTCCTGGTGGTGGTAGGAGGCAAATGTAGAAAACCACCTTAAATTTTGCATATTGTTTGCATATTGGAAATGTTTCATCACTTAAACTGTGGCAGAGAGAAGGGTGTGGGGGCTAGAAGGAGGGGAGTGATGTACAGACATACCAGGTCCTCATTGTTGCAATCAGCTTTGTAGCTTGTCTAGGTTTCTGCACCAGAAGACTATCAACATGTTTAATGTATAAAGTTCTTTACTAGAAAAGATGAGGATGCCTCTGTTCACACCTCTGAACACGTGTTTTTTGCTTTTCATCTGCTTGATACAGGATTTCTTGAAGGAACTGGGAACGCTGTCCAGAGCATTTATATCAGAACGCTGTACAACAGAGCACAGGCCTCACCTCCGTAAGCTGCCCAGGCAAGCTCTAGGCACTGTGACAGCACAAAGCTAGTGGAGGTGGACTCTATGTGAACAGAAATTACTAATGAAGCTGCAAAAGACATTTGTAGTGCTTCAGAAGGCTTTGTGAGCACTCTGCTGGGAGCACATTGCAGAAGGGAAGAGTTACTGTTTGCAAAAGCTGTACCGGCCTTTCTGTTTGTGGACATTTTGCCGTGGTGACTGTGCTGAAGGATTTGTATCAGCAAAAGGATGGCCAAGTTCTTAAAGCACCTTGATCATGGTTCAGAGCAGCCATTTTTCAGACTTGTAGACACTTCTTGTACCTGTGCAGCAGCAGGCTGTGGCAAAAGCCAGGAATCAACTTCAGTGGACATGATGAACTCCTTCCTGATCAGTGTGTGCTTTTCCTGGCGGCTCTGTGTGATTTCTTCATGCCATCTTCAGTAAGAGGCAGTACTGCCAGGGGAGGCAAATGACACAGGGATAAGCCTGTATTTATTTTTCATTGTAAACTCAATTTGGAAGGCTTTATTTTAATTTTTTAAGACTAATTTTAAAAGTTAAATCATATTAAATATATATACCAGAACACGGATGGCAGTATTCTTAAAGTATGTGGATGCTTAAGTGTTTCTCCATCTTTCGTTGGAAACGGAACTTGTTGTTTCCCAGAGTTTTTAATAGAAATAAGGGAGAAAAGGTCTGTTTATATTTTTTTACTGAAACTATTTTTAAGACACGTTTATATTACGTGAACATAAATGGCATCTGGCTGCTAGTCACTATTTTCTGTAGTATATTTTTGACTTGAGAGTGGGTTTTATCAGATGGGAAATGCTGCAGCAAGAAAACTACTGTTTGTCTGTTTTTCTAGGCTGTAGTGGAAAACCTCCCATGACAGCCCCTGGAGGCTGGTTTCGAAAGGAAGCCTTTTCATGAAAGACAGTAGGTGTTCTTTGCCCTTGCAGATTGGTCATCACTAAGGGTCTGATTTGCTCTTCACTCCTCCAGCTCAGGTTTGCTTGTGGCTAACAAAGAATGATCAGGTGCTCATTAACTGTCTCATGGGATTTCTGCCAAACTCCAGAGGAGGCAGATTTTTTTTGTTTGTGTAGGAGTGTCCTATTAGTGTTGCTTTTTCTAGAAAGCAAATCCTGTGTTGTGTAAGCACAGCAGCTGGGCAAAGCCAAGCCCGGGACTTTTCAGCTGGTTGAGTAGCTGCTTCTTCCTTGTATAGGGTGAGAAAAGGCAATGTCTGGGAGCCAGTAATTTAAGATAAAACACAAACAGACCTAATTAACTGTGGCTTCTGCTAAATTAAGTCTGCTACAGAGAGAGGAACCATAGAGGAACATCACTGTGTGAACTGTACTGAGGTTGTGCTTGACTGGGTTATTGAGCACTGCATTGGAAGACCTGGCACATTCCACTGATACAGTGTTTTAGAAGTCTTGTGATGTGCTTGGAGCAGATTGTCCCTAGAGGAGGGCAGGCTCTGAGTGCCTCAAGGACAAGTAACATGAACTGAAATAGCATGGACATTATGTGACATTTGCTGCACATCTTGTATGAAGTTGACGTTTGTCATAATAAATGATTAAATGTCCTGGTTTGTGTTGAGGCTGTCAATACACATCCTTTCTGTACTTGTGTGAAGTCCAGGAAGGAGCCTTTCCACAGAGCATGAAGCAGAGAAGGTATAATCTCACCTGTTGGCTCTGCCACTGCTTTGCTTGAACTGAAATACTGCTTCATTTTCTGTAAGTGTGGTGGTGGAAGGAGTAATAAGCTGGAATCCATAAAGGTTCAAAAGGTGCTCTTGGCTTAGATGTTTGCACAGGTACTATGTCCACAGCTGCTTCCATGAAATCAGGATCCCTTGCTGTCTTTAATACAATGTGCTTGGAACATACTACTTCCAGAGAGTTCAGTTGTGCCCAGTGGTGTGGAAGGGGGAAGGGTATCACTTCTTCAGTAGGAACCAGTAGGTAAGAATGGACAGGGCTTGCTTTAGTGGGAGGTCTCCCTGTATCTCTACTCTAGCTGTAGTGCTAACAGTGTAGGCACATGTGTGTTTAGAGGTGTGATGTGACTGCACTCAGGAAGCAGCTTCAGACAGTGCCTTGGTTCAAAACAAAACACCCTTTAGCTTGGACAGTTTGCTGTGTCACAGAACCCAAATGTAAGCAGTGATTGGTTTTTGAACTCGGACCTAGATACCATTTGAAGTCAGTAGTTCAAACCCCCCTGCCAGATCAGGATCACCTACAGTAGGTCATACAGGTCAAAACACATCCAGGTGGGTTTTGAATGTCTCCAGAGCAGAAACTCCACAACCTCTCTGGGCAGTCTGTGCTAGGGCTCTCAGCCTCAAACTGAAGTTTTCTCTTATGTTGAGGTGGAACCTTATTTGCTCCAGCTTGTACCTGTTGCCCTTGCCCTATTATTGGATGCCACTGAGCAGAGCCTGGCTCCTTCCTCCCGATACCCACCGTTCATGTATTTACAAATATTAATGAGGTCATTCCTCAGTCTCCTCTTAAGCTCAAGAGACCCAGCTCCCTTGGCCTTTCCTCATCAGGGAGATGCTTCACTCCATCATCCTTGCTGCTCTGCACTGGATGCTCTTAAGTAGTTCCCTGTCCTTCTGGAACTCGGGGGTGCAGAACTGGACACAATATTCTAGATGTGGTCTCACCAGGGCAGAGTAGAAGAGGAGGAGAAACCCTCTCAGTCTACTAATTACAGCCCTTCTAATCCACCCCAGGATGTCGTTGTCTGCCTTGGCCACAAGGGCACATCGCTGCTAATTATGCCACAAATTGATGTTCCATGCACGTCCCTCAGCAGATGTGCAGAAGCTGCAAATCCTTTATCACAAATGAACCCTTGTATGTTGTTTGTCCATCCAGTGTCATTCCAAAGGAAGGTCACCTTCTTAACTGAAGCAAAATAACACAAGGCGCATCCTCTTGTGTAGAAAATAGCATTTATTGTGGCTATGAAAATAGCAATCTTGGTTAAAAGCAGAGCTGCAGCAGTAGACATAATCATCTACTGCTCACCAGTAACTTAAGATTAACAAATGAGCGATCCACTGGGTTTTATTTCATCCTTCCAAACAAACCAATGCCAGAAGTTTGTAGGGTACCATAAAATGTTCTATTTTCAAAAGAAACGTCATATAAATAGGCTTTTTAGTATCAAATAGATAGTGCATTAAAACAACAAAAATCACACTAATTACTGAATAGTGATAAAAATACTTGGCTTTGATTGCATACAAAACCACGTCAAAAGAAGCACACAAATAACCTGTAAACGTAGGAAAAAATCCCATGTCTATATAAAAATAAAGATCTGATAACTGTACAAGTTCCTTTGTAGGCACTGGCCTCACCCGTGTCACTGACCTACCACAGTCCCCTAAGATGTTTTTCCTACACAAACTGATTTATCACTCGAGCTGTGCCCAAAAGAACAAGGAAGGAAAAAAAGGTGAAGCACTAAGCACAGCTTTTGTGGGTTGTCTGGAACCTCCCCTGCCTCCTTCCAGGAAGCCACAGAAGCAGCACTTGGGACAGGGTGAATACACCCTGCTGCTGCTTCTGCTCACTTTCACAAGGACTTGTATGTTCTACCTTGTCTGATCTTCCTTTTTTGGGTTGCAGCAGCAGCTGGGAAGGTTCCAAATTGGTCTTTTTGCTCAATTACAGATAACTTTGTGCCAGGTTCCCTGTTTTAACTTGAATTATGGAAGCTGCATGACCCATGGCATAGGGCAGTTTGGTAGGCTGGTAAGAAAAGGCTGAGCTTCATCAAAAGAGAATAGAAATACATTGTACTCACAAGCAGCTAAAGATAAAAGTAAAATAAATGAAATAAATTTTTAAGAGTTTGTTAGCTTTCCAGGTAAAGTTTAGCCTTCAGTTGGGATGTCTCAAAACTGCTATTTTTATTTAAAACAGCTACTATCTTTTCTCTTGTAAAACTTCAGATAGAAATAACAGAAGGTAATGTGGAAGCTGAGAGCTGAAACTACACCTGTGCAAAGTAAAAGCAGATCTTGGCTCTTGAACTCAGCTGGGAAGTGCAGCTCATGTCACTATGCTGGGAAAATGCATCTTTTCCTGAACGTCACTTGCTGTAGCAGATGCTCACTCCTCTAGTCAGGTGGATGCTTGAATCTTTACTTCCCACTTGATAGGTTTACAGTCCAACAGCTTCTTGGATGAGATGGGGGCTTTTCTGAGCTGCAGAACGCGCAGCACAGAACAGCTTTTATTGCTTAGGACAGCTAACGAGGTTCTTTATTTGGTTCTTCAACACAAGGGTAGAGTTACTTAGATTCTGGAGTTGTTTGTAGGTTTAATTTTAGGGATGTGTGACCGAACTAGGGAGTGTGCTGAGAAAACATAAGAATGGCAGCAGGATCATCAGGCTAAGCTCAAAAGAAATACCATGGGGTAAGTGAGAAGAGTCTGCATTCACTGCAGTGAGACAACTGGTTGTGTTATGGACATTGAAGTGCGCTAGACTATGACAAGGCTGCATTTGCAACTCCGAATGCATTTGGATAAAAGTGTGGAAGGACTGATGGAAAAAGCCACATGGAAAAATACTAGAGCTACTCTTATTTGCAGGATTTACGCTCTAGAAACAAGCTGATTACTTGGTACTAATTCCTATAATCACAGAGCACCACTGTTTACAAGTGTTGGTTTGGCTTCTTTATTTCAAAGTACATGATTCTGCAGTGCAGTAAAACTGTTTCCTGAGGCGTGGTGGTTTCCACAGGTGCTGCATAGTGGTGTGGCAATCATACAATCTTACACTGCTTACAGGGAGTCAGCATTCACATGAGAAAGTCTGCCCAGGGTGTAGGTGACCAGCTCAGCCAGCAAACTGAGCTAAAGTACTTCACTATGCTGTTAGGAATTCAGCCCCTGGTCCTCAATGTCAAGAAGATGGTGGCTTTGCATGTCTATACAAGAGCTGGTCAAAGATCTCAAGCTGTTTGTGTGCTGTTTGCAGAGCATCACATCACTTCCATTGCCTTTTCCTCACTGCTGCCTAAACTTTCTTAGGAAGATAAGGTTGATCTTTGAACCTGCTTGGAAACAAGGTAACACTTCTGCATGTACATTGCTGGCTAGTGCAAAGCAAAGTCTCTTCTGGTCTTCATGGAGACACCGTCCTGCTGGTCTACAGACGTTTCTGCAGCTGTCTGCAAGACACATTTCCCAGCAAACTTGCTGCATTGCTTCTGAGCAGCATTGGCTAAAATGATCCTTTTTCTGATGGTATTCAGTACAGTCTGATGTCAGCAGTTTGGCTCCTAATGCGGGGCTTTACTGTGTCCTATGATCTAGTATTCTACACTACCCCTCCAGGTACTTGTGTCTCTGTGTGACCTTCGAGCTGTTGTAATGCGCCTAGTTCTGTAGTAAACATTAGCTGGCAAGGAAGTGTGCCAGGTGAGCGATCACCAGAGGCTGGTGTTTAGCAATGGAACTCAGGAGCCTTGTGGGGATAGCTGGGGCACCAAGATCCACCTGCAGGAATCAGAAGAAAGTGCAAATGTTAGAGTTTGTGCTCATCTTTGAACAAAAACACTCCTCTATCCTGGAAAAGCTCTGATGCTGCAAGTCTATTAAGCACTAAAGTCATTTACAGACAACTGCTGTAAATGGTTTCTAGCCTTTCCTTATCATTACTCCACAGACTTGCAAAGCTTTGCTATTTGTTGCCAGTTTCAGCAGGTATGGCTCACAGCACTTTGAGTTTGAGCTTAGATTAAATATTACTAGTTTGAGACATAAAATTGTTCTAGTTGGAAGGAACCTCAAGTGATCATCAAGTCCAACCGCCCTGCCAAGCCAGCACTGTCCAGAGCATGATGCACAGGGCTGCATCCATGGGGGTTTGAAGATCTCCAGAGCAGGAGACTCCACAACCTCTCTGGGCAGCCTGGGCCAGGGCTTTTGGACTTGCACTGGGAAGTTTTTCCTTATTTCTAAATGAAACTTATTGTGCCCCAGGTTGTGCCCATTGCTCCTTGTCCTGTCACTGGGCACAACTGGACACAGTCTGGCACCATCCCCTCAGCAATCACCCTGCAGATATAGGCCTAGTGGATCAGGTCTCCTTTCAGTTTTCTCAAGGCTAAGCAATCCCAGCTTTTCCTCATAAGAGAGCTGCTCCAGGCCTCCAATCATCTTCACAACCCTCCACTGGACTCGGTATATGCATATATGTTTTCAGTAGCACTAAGGTCCACTGTATAACACATATAACATTTTAAAGTGCATCTATATAAAAACACTTATACTAATTACCATAATTTAAAGATAATATTTTTAAAACTGTATTTTAAAAACATGTTTCCTATTGGGTAAGCTTGATAATCCAGTGTCATTTAACTTCCAGATCTGTACTTTAAATGAAATTATTTGCTTTGTGCATCAGTGTCTCAAAGAGAACTTACTTTTCAGATGCCTCTGTAATAAATGGATAACTGGATTTTCTTATTCTGAACTGAAATCCTAATCTTGATTTCTACACTCTATGCGTGAACAATTAATCATAGAATCATTAAGGTTGGAAGAGACTTCCAAGATCATCCAGTCCAACTCTCAACCCAACCCCACCCTGCCCACTAAACCATGTTTCCCATGTATTGTTTGAACACCTCCAGGGAGGGTGGCTCTGTTAGAAGATTACAAGTTAATCTGTTACAAGTCCTTCCGTGCATTTTGAAAAGAGAGAACCCGAGGTGGATTTCCTGTGTCCACAGGAAATTCAAACAAACCTCTCCATACTGGGTCACTGTATGATAATACAACATATATGTTAGAATTGCTAATAAACCTTTACATAAGAGTCTTGGTGTTTAACAGAGCACCTCTCAGTGCTGTAAAAACCTCAGGATTGTCTGCTTAATTAGCACAGACCTAATGATGTGTACATGATGCTAGACAGCAGTGTGAAGTGAAAGTGACTTTTATGGTCACTTCATGGAGATTAAATATTTGTTACTTTCCAGCTCCTAGGAGCTCTGATCTGTAGAGGCTTTTTGCATTCACTCTTGAACATTTAGCAACATTCTAGAATCATAGAATGTGTTGGGCTGGAAGGGACCTTTAAAGGTCATCCAGTCTAATCCCCCCTGCAGTGATGTCTAATCAGATCAGGTTGCTCAGAGCCCCACCAAGCTTGACCTTGAATGTCCCCAGGGATGGAGCTTCTACCACCTCTCTGGGCAACCTGTTCCAGTGTTTCAACACTCTCATATTAGAGAATATTTTTCTAGCATACAGTCTAAATCTCCCGTACTCTAGTGTAAAACCATTGTCCCACATCCTGTTGCTGTGCAACCTTGTGAACAGTCCTCTCCAGCTTTTCTCTAGCCTGCTGAGCAACTCCAACTCTCTCAGCCTGTCCTATGTAAATAACCTTTTACCTGAGCCATGTAAATAACTCTGGTGATATCTCTTCCATTCACTACATCAGGTTCCAGTATCCAAGCACTTGGCAAAATTTCCCCTCTCACCACTTCTTTACAAGGCTGAGGCATGGAGGCATCATAGACAGACTGGACAGCCAACACAGACAGGTTCTCCTGCAGGTCACAGAGTACAACAACAAGAATTTGAAAACATTGTTCTGCCTATAACAATGTCTTTTTGGTTTGCCATCAGGCATGTTTCTCATATGCCTTACTCAAACGAGCTCATTTAGTAAGGAATCCTATTTCTTCTTTATTAAATGGAGGCACATTTGCACTTTTGTAATGAGAATATACTGAGTAATCCTTGTGCTACTGCTCAGTGGAGATTGATCAACAAATGATGGTCACAAGAAGGTTTTGGACATCATTCTCGTGTCTAATCAGTGTTGTTTCCTTCCTGTGTCACTTTGGCTCACAGAAGCAAGAAGACTTGCCTCACTTCTCTCTTTTGTCTCCAAACTTGACTTAGAATAGTGACCGCCTCCATAGAATCATAGAACCATTCAAGTTGGAAAAGACCCTTGAGATCATGAGGTACAACCACCAACACTACTCTACCAAGTTCACCCTAAACTCTAAGCACCTCATCTAAATGACCTTTAAATACCTCCAGGGATGTTGACTCAACCCTTCCCTGGGCAGCCTGTTGCAACCCCTGAGTACTCTTTCAGGGAAAGAATGTTTTCCAACCCTCCCCTAGTCCATCTGGAGGCCAGTCCCTCATGCTGCAGAGAAACCGTTCACTTTACCTCTTTGGCTTCTACAGTCATGCAACAGAAATCCCGGGGCTGCTTCAAGTAGCAGAGTGAAGCATCAGTCACTAAATACACTGTAGAAAAAGACCCAGACCCAAAGCAATAAAAGAGAGAATTAGAGTCTTTAATTAGCTTTAACTAGACAGTTTTATCTCATCTCTTCAAAGCACATGCATAGTTTGTCTTCTGGTTGCCTGAGCACAGTGCTCTGTTGAATGTGCTCTAATATGCCATCAAGATGGTTTTTCAAGCCACGTAGGATTTATTTTGACGTTCAAACCCCTGCAACAACAATATATTGTCCTCACTTCGGCAGAGCCTTGCAAAGCTGAAGTTCACACATTAAATAACAAAACTGTATATTCAAACCTAAAGAAATGAAACAAGATGCTTCTACATTTCTTCCCCACTGACATCAAGTACAGAACTCCAACGGTTCTCAGCTGCTGATACTCACCCAGCTGAATGTGGCCAGTTACCTTCTTGTGTATTCGAGCTGTGTTGATAGTTCTGTCATACAGATGCCTTTTGCCAGGGTCCCTCACTAGCCCCCACACACAGGAGAGAGGCCTTTCTATCACTCCTGCTCCCAGAAAGCCGTGCCTGGTTGCAGAAGGGAAGACTTTGTAGTAAACCAGGACCTCTTTTTCTGTGCATTGGTATCTATCAGAGACAAATGAAAGGTATTTGCACACGAGAGAAACAAGTTCATTAAAAAACCCAACCACTATGAACTCGGAACTGTCATGCCTGCCATGAACTTACTTCCAACCCCCTGCTGCTTGGCATGTGTAGAGGTTCCTCAGGTTGTGGGAGCATGCGGCCATTACCTGAAATCACAACCGGAATGGACAGTAAGTGATGATTGATAACAGACAGTAAGCTATTACAATCACAAACACTGATCTGTAGTCAGTTATACAGGCTGCTTTTCTGTCTCCTGCTCAAAATACCAAGCTGGTCTTACCACAGAAAGTTTTACAGCTAGTGGCTTCTGGAGACTGTGAATAGACAGACTTGTCTGTCCCATTCTCTGCTGAAGGAGGAGAAGTGATCTCTTTTTCTCTCTCCCCTCCTCAGTTTGCCTACCTCTCTCTCTAGCCTCCCGCTATCTCTCCCTCTCTCTGCCTCTACCTCTTTCTAACCCTTTCTTGTCTCTCCCTCTCCCTGCCTCTCTGGTCTCCCTCCCTGTCTAGCCTCTCCCTCTAGACTCCCTCTATTTCACTCCCACTCTCTGCCTCTCCCTCCCTTTCTCCCTCTTTGTCACTCTCTGTGTCTCTTTCCATCTCCCCTTCACTCTCCGTCTCTCTGTCTCTCACTCTCTCTTTCAATCTAGTCAAGTTGCAGCCTCTACACCAACCTCAGCTGTTTCAGACAACAGAGACTGGGGTGAAGCATCACCAAATGCTGCTGGAATGATTCTGAAGAACATTGTTCTACCTACGCACCACTCGCCCTACACTGCTACATCAAACTTGCCCTGCTGGAACCCCAGAGTGCCAGTCCAGCAACATCATGCAGACACGTCAGCTAACAGTCTCTTCTGACCCCACTGTTGACACCTGGCTTTCTGCTTTCCCCCAGCATTTAGAACTGGTCTGTGTGTCTCTCTTTAAGTAACCAATAGGCAGTGTAGAACAAAGCTTGTTCCACCATTTTTACTACAACTTCCAGCAAGAGGTGCAGGCCTAAGTGAAAACCGGTTATTTACTGACCTCAGTGGTAGCATTAGCCAGGATATGTTTTGATAAATCTTGATACCCTTTTGTTGAGAAGGAGTTGACAGAAACAGCTAATCCATCAGTGAACTTGCAGCTGATGCCACTAGAAGAAAGGGGTAGTTGGAGTTTGCTGGCTTCTTCAGGAGATGAAAAAGCTGTATGGGAATGAAAAGAAATAACAGGAAACCTGCTCCCATTCCTCAGTAGCAGCACCTAATGCTCCCAGTCCTGATGAAGGGACTGGTAAGATCCCTTGCCCAGGCAATACTTGTGTTGATAATTACACTGCTGCTACACCTTGCATTACTAATAGCATTACTACTGTTATTACTAATAACATTACTAATAAAATAGCCTAAACTTCAGACAACACAAGTCTTGAGGATAAAAATAAGAACTTGCGTGCACAATCCCATACCTGATGCAGCTTTTACTCTCACCCCCACCCCACTTCCTCAGTTCACTGTAAGCCGTATCTTCTTAGAACATGATTTCTGGGTGTTACCACTCCAGAGGGACCCAATCACCATTTATTTGTTCAAGAAAGTCTGAGCAAACTCTGGCTACTGGTTAACCGCCTTTTTTTAAAATCGTATAGGGGCAGCCTCAAAATACCCAGTCTCAGATTAGATTTGATCTGCATAAATGGGCAGCAGACACGTGTTACTCACCAAAAGCTGAAGCCCTCTGTAGCTGCTCTGACCCAAACAGATGACAGTTAGTGGAATGACCTCGTGTATCTCTTGAAAGCAAAGTGTTTCCAGAAAAAACCTGATCCTTCCCTGAGCAGGGTTGGTAAGAACTGGGAAAAATAGTTATACAGCAAACAGAACACTCATAGGCTGGAAGATTCCTCTTCACCGTAAGGTAATGTCATTGCCTTGCCCCTGGTTATGAAGTGATGCCTTGACTGAAACCACATGTGAGGGGTTAGAAAGGTGCAAACTCCAAGAAGTATCTTCAGTAACGGTCATGATCACACAAACTCTTAAGTCAATATTTGCATAATCAAAAGAGGCACACTGACCATTTCAGAGTCTGGATTATCATCAGAAAAAGCTTATTGCTTCTAAAACATTTGACAGTGCTATTACTGACAGTAGTAACTGTGGAGAATTTTTTATTTCTGCATTTAAAATTACCAATCCAGTCAAAAATGAGCCTTTCTTCTCTTTGCAATTACATAATACTGTTCCCTCCACCCCAGGTCACCTCTCTGGGTACTGGTAACAGGTTATTGTCCTGCTTGATGGATACGTCTGACAGACTATGAACAATCTTAAAAGAGGTTTCACAGAATCACAGAATCTTTGGAGTTGGAAGTCCAATCCCCCTACCAAAGCAGCACTACCCAGAGCACGTTGCACAGTGGGATTTGAAGAGCGGGAAACATACAACCTCTCTGGGCAGCCTGGGCCCATGGCTCTGGAACTCCCACTGGAAAGAAGTTTTTCCTTATTTCTAAGCAAAATTTCTTGTGTCTCACCTTGTGCCCATTGCCCCTTGTCCTGTCACTGGGCACTACTGGAAACAGTTTGGCACCATCTTCCCTGCAGCCACCCTGCAGATATTTATAAGTGTGGATCAGATCTCCTCTCTCTCTTGTTCAGGCTAAACAGTCCCAGCTCTCTCAGCCTTTACTCATAAGACAGATGCTCCAAGCCCCCAGTAATATTCACAGTCCTCTTCAGTAGTTCCCTGTCTCTCTTGAACTGGGGAGCACAGAACTAGATACTTTATTCCAGATCTGACCTCAGCAGGACAGAGTAGAGGGGAGGACAATCTCTTAGGCCTCACACTTTTTAATGGTCCCCAGAACACCACTGGCCTTCTTGGAAAAGTGTGCACAGTGCTAGCTCATGGTCGGCTCACTGCCCACCAGGAGTCAAGACCTTTCACTTCAAGTCTACTCTGCAACAGGTCTACCCCTAACCTAGACTGGGGCAGGAAACAACCTGGGGAGCCAGGTGCAGTACCCTATGTTTGCTCTTGTTGAACCTCATTAGGTTCCTCTTTGTCCAGCTCTCCAGCCTGTCCAGGTCATGCTGGATGGCAGCAGAGCCCTCTGGGGTGTCAGCCACTGCTCACAGCTTTTTGTCATTAGCAAATTTGCTGAGGGACACTCCGTCCCCTTATCTAAGTCCTTGATGTATGTGTTTCTGTTGATGACTATGTTGCTGTTCTTACATTCTGTTTTTCCATTCTCTTATTGCTGAAGAACTTTAGTCTTATAGGCCAGTTGTTCCTCACCTGTCTTTCCTGGATGCTGAGATTACTCGTAGTGCACGTAGCAGTGTTGCTGCTGTTGTACCCAGATGATGGGCTGGAAGAGAGGCTGAGGCTGGAGTCAGTACATAAAGTGCTGGTGCTTGCATGAGTCTTCAGCCTGGATTCTTCCTGCAGCAGGTACCACCGTGTTACAAACAAAACCCATACCCACATACAACTTGTACAAGTCAAATCAGTGATAACAGCATTGACAAAGAAACAGGTCAAATTCCTTTCAAGAAGTACAGATGGGACAAAAGATGCCTACAGACAATATTAACTAGACAGGCCAGTTTAAAAAAGGTAGGTGATACAACCCACTGAGCAAATCACCCTGTAAACCCTGGCAGTCTACAAAAATACAGATTCTGCTGTTGTTTTTCTTCACCTGTGAGACTCCAGGCTATCAAAGCAATGCTAAGATGTTCATAAGAGGAAAAGCAAGACAAGTTATTTTCAGGTTCATCCTTTGCTTATTCCTTGAGTAGCTCCTGACTTACCTAACAGCTGTTAAAAGACTCAAGAATTTACTTAACCAATGAAGCAACTCAATGCCAATTCAGAAGTTGAAATAAAAATTTACGTAATAAAAAAACCCTTCAACATCAGAGGCATTTTAACTTTGAGTTTTCCAGTGTGGGTGAATGAAGGTCTAGATTGGGTCTGGGTTGGTGCCTGCAATCCAAGCACTCCAACCGGCTCTCACCAAGCATTCAACAGGCAATGAAGCAACTTTGCTGAAAAGAATTTATTGAAACCAGCAAGAAGCAAAGGAAAAATCCCCAAATAAGTAAAAGAAACAATAAAAAGTAAACCAGAAACTGTGTCACAATGTCATCACAGACACCCTCAGAGAGATGGGAGACAGCTAACATTTCAGTTTTTGGCTTCAAATGAGAGCTCTGGGAAAAGATACACTCTAATCAGAGAGGGGAAATTTAGCCATCCCCTCCATCCATAGAACTCAGTAGGGCTCCTGAGGCCCTCTTATGTTATGATGCTTCTGGAAAAGTCCCTTTCCCTGTCCTTTTGCAGACGCCAGCTTTCCCTGTATGTCTCAGACTTGCTTCTAACTCCTCTTGCCTTGGGAGCACTTCACAATGGGACCATGGCCAGCAGATCCTACCCAGGAGATTTTCCAGGCCGCAGCAGCATCTCAGATGCAGGAACACAACATACGTTTCAGAACCCCAGTCTCTTTCAGTTGCGAAAGGTTTAAGAGATCAGCCCTATCTGCTTTTTGTAGCACAAAACATCAGGCCAAGCACTACTACACTAACCTTCAGAGATCCACCTCAGAACTTGTGTCTCTCTCTCTTATTAAAGGCTTCTCCCAGTTTGTCAGTGGCAGAGCTGAGATACACCATCTGCATCTACCCCATAGCCCTGGTCACAAGGGGGCACGCCTGTGGTGAGGACAGAGGCAACATGGCGCTGGTCATGTGGGGTCACGTCTGTTGTGGTAAACAGGTCGTGCTCTTTTTCTTTCTGCCAAGTGGTTACAGCCACAAGGGAGGGAAAGGGTTAAGAGCTCACCACCTTCTCACATCTTCAAAGATGAGTGGGCTGTGGCAGGCAACTCTGTGCTGGGAGCATCAAGTGCAAGGGCTCTGATCTTCTGTGTTCCAGCCCTCTGGGAAGGGGAAGTGTGGCTGCCCCCGCCTTGCTGTGGCAGCAGGGTTGCAGCAGCTGGGGCTGTTTTCCCCCTCCACCTTCTGGGGCGGGAGGGCAGGGGGGGGTGTGTTTCGTGCTTAGCCCAGTAGAGCTCTCTCCCCCCCAAAAGACTGGAGAAGAAGAGCAAAATCCAGAAGTACACTTACTTTTATCGACTCTGTCTACCAATCCCCTCTGTCCACCAATCCCTTCTGTGGTCACGACACTGTCCCAAGGGTTTGATGGGAGAACTATCTCTATTTTCAAAATGAAATGCACTTCTAGCATAAAAGCATAAAATCCAACACCTAAAAAAGTGGACAATTTTCAAACTACAACAGTGAAGTATGTTTACATTTTACAAGAAAACTATGATGACAGACGTGGTAAGACCAGTAATCCAGTAGAGGTGTCCAAATTTGAGGTGCCTTAGTTCATGGAATCATAGAATCATTAAGGTTGGAAGAGACCTTCAAGATCATCAATTTCAACTGTCAACCCAACTTCACACTGCCTTCTCTATGTTCCCTAGGGATACATCTACATGTTTTTTGAACCCCTCCAGGGACAGCAACTTCATCTCTGCCTGAGCAGCCTGTTCCAATCTCTGACCACTATGTCAGGGAAGAAATCTTTTCTAATGTCCAGTCTCAACTTCCCCTGGCACAACTCAAGACCATTTCCTCTTGTTCTATTGCTTGTGACTTGGGAGAAGAGACCAACTCCCACCTTTCNTGGGAGAAGAGACCAACTCTCACCTTTCTATACCTTTCTTGCAGGTAATTGTAGAGAACAATAAGGTGTCTCCCCTCAGCTTCCTCTTGTCCAGACTAAACAGCCCCATCTCCAACAGCGGCACCTCACAGGACTTGTGCTCTAAGCCCTTCACAAACCTCACTGCCCTTCTCTGGACACACTCCAACACTTCTATGTCCTTCTTGTATTGAAGGGCCCAGAACTGGACAAAATATTCAAGGTGCAGTATCACCAGTACTGACTACAGGGGGATGATCACCTTCCT
>VZRI01012750.1:62290-82717 GCA_013397515.1 Upupa epops | reverse complement strand
GCTCGGCTCGGCTCGGCTCGGCTCGGCTCGGCTCGGCTCGGCTCGGCTCAGTGCTGCGGGCGCCTGCGCTGGGGCGGTGATGAACAATACGGTGGTTGGATGCGGGTGGGGGGCGAGGTGGCCGCGGGATGCTGCGAGGGCCCGGGGGTGCGGGAGCGCGGGCGAGGCCCGGGAGGAGTCCCGCGGCAGTTGGAAGGCGGGTCCGGTGCAGCCCGGTGGGGCAGCGTGGACGGTACCTGCGGCCCGTCTCTCGCCCGAACTCGTTTCCGTGAATCCTTCAGACCTGTGCGTGAGACGAAGTCGCACAAGGGCGCGGCTTCACTGCGGGGCCAGAGGCTCCTGGCCGGGTTTTGCCGCTCAGAGCGGTAACGATGCGGGGAGAAGGTCCGCCGAGACGCTTCCCTGTGGACCTTTTCAGTGTAAATACACCTGACAGGCAAGTTTACGCAAAGGATTCAGCAAACCCAGTGAAGCCCGTGCGTTGTCCCTGCTCCTCTTCCCCACGTGAAGGGCAGTTCTTTGGTACCGCACTGGGCACCTTGTCCTGCTGGCACTGGCTGTGCGGGCTGGGCTACCGAATGACCCCGGGATCACTGGTGGGTGAGGAGAGCATGGTCAGGGGAGACACCAGCAGGAGGGGCGGTGTGTGTTCTCAGTTACGGAAGGATGCTCACAGAAACCTGTTCGAGGATATCCTGCGTTCTCGGCAGGTACCAGCTGAAGCAGAGGAGTCGACAGCAGGAGCTCAGCAGGGATCGGTCTCTGCAACCGGCAAGCAGTTAGGTGGCAAGTGGTGCCTAAAGGGAGGTTTCAGGGGTTGTAGGCTTCTGCATTTCTTCCCTAGGACCTATCTTTGTGCCATCTGAAGGTCACATTTTACCAACTGACGGATGAAAGCCACATCAGTGTGCACTGTGGAATGATGAGTCTCAGTTGGGTTATGGTGCCAGCATTACCTGTGCCAGAGTAACTGCTGCCTTCACAGCTTTGGAGACCAAGTAATACTTGGTTTGGCTGCACAAGATCAAGGTGCTCGTGACTTCACTGAGCTTCCATCCATTCACAGTCAGGAATCTGAGTTCCATCCAAGCTAATACCAGCTGCTTTCTCAACTTCGTTTTAAAAGCTATTTTGGGGATTCTCAGTATCTCCAGATTTAAACTCTTGGTGAATTTGTTTTTAGAGTAAACTGCAGCTTTCCTTTGACTGGAAAGCCTGCAGTGCTTTGTTTTGTAAAGAATGGTCTTCTGATGCTGAAAATCCAGCCTTGAAAAAGCTTCTGTGGCTTGTTACTGACTTATCCGCCTGTCTGTGTGTGCACCTTTCTGCTTGTCAAGTTTTCAACTCATTTTGTGTCAAGCAAGCAAATATTTCCTGTTTGAATAATTACACCCTATCTTTAGGTCCACTGAGTAATGATATTTATGACACTGACAATTGCAGGCTACAGGTTTCATCTGGTATTAATCCTGCAGTATCACCACACCGTGTCTGGCAGAGTTCGATCCCCACACCCAGACACAATAACAACACTTTACCGTTGACCAGGTTACAGACACTGATCAGGTTGCTGGGTACAACCTACAGGGGAGTGCATCATGCACATAGGCATTTCACCTTACCCAAAGGGCAGATGTACTACCCCCTGCTCTCAGCAAGAGTCAGCTGTGTCCGTCTCCCATAGCCATAAATGACTTCCCTGATTTTTTCTCAGACACCCATTGTGATCTCAGGATTTGTGTCAGTTTGAATGACTGAGATTGCGAATTCTGTTCTGGCTCTGTTAGACACTTTGAAATAGCAGAAATTGCCTGAGAGCAGAGCAGTTTAATAAAGCTGAAGTCAGCTTGTTTCTCTGAGGCAGCAATGCTAGCTTGTTCAGCAAAACTTAACTTGTGCTCCCTCATTGCACGAGTGCTTGTGTGGCCAGGTAAAGGAACGAATGTGGGAGGTGTCTGATGGGGTAATCTCATTAAAGTGTCCCAGCTTTGTCCTTCCTTTGAAAACTTGGTCCATACGTGGTGTGATTTCCTTTTTGGAGAGCATCGGCAACCACGAAGGAGCTCGCTGCCTCTCAACTTGATCTCTAGCTTTCTTTTTCAATAAACGATTTCAGGCTGTTTGAGAGCTCCATGTCTTTACTGAGTCAAAGCCACATGGCACCCGAAAACTATTGAGTAGCAAAACTGCCTTGTTCTGTAACTTCTTCAAAATAAATGGAGGCAGTTGAAGTCACTAAAGCAGAGCAGGCAGAAAGGCAGCCTTATCTTCTAAACACATGGAGGACCTGTCGCAATGTTTTACTGACAGTAACGGTAGCAGGCAGGAGAAATTCAGTCCCCTTTGAAAGCCACGATGCCTACAAACATAGCCGTGTTCAGTTTGAAAGTGAAGTTGATTCTGCTACTGCTGCAAGTGTCAGAATCATTCAAAGTCATCATTTTAGCACCTTAAAACTACCACATTTGAACTTCCCTCTGTCGCTTAGGATTCAATTTAGAAGGCAAAGTACAGGCAGCAGTCTTTTGAGGTGCTGTCAGGAATTACACCCGGTCTTCAGCTGCTGCTCTGCAAGGCAAGGTTTATCCACAGCTCTAGTGTTCCACCCAACAGCCCTATGCAGGTACCATTTATCTCTTGTGGAATCTCACGTGGCACTGCCTCTGCAGGAACTGCACTCAATTAAATGACAACACTGTAGGTTGATGCTCGGGCTCCATGGTCTCAAAGTTCTCTTACAACCAAAACGATTTCATAACTGTGTGTTTATTTTCAGTACAGCTTAAACACTTACCTGGTTCGGGCTGTTCCACTGTTTGTGGAGCTCTGACACGCTGGGAGAGGAGCACCCACACCTGATTTCATAATTAGGGGCAAGCAACTATCTGTGGTTGTGCCTGTCTGTGTCTTAGCTTCCTCTAACGCTAAGCAGAAACCCCTTTCATCTGCTGTGGTTGTGCTTGGTGACAGAGACCACTGGGCAGAAGAGTGGTGCTTCCAAACAGCTAACAGTAAATAAGGACTGAGCACTTTCTGTGATGAAGAGACGAATTTGTGAGTTCATTGCCCCAAAGTTGGAAGTGTAGGGGGGAAAAATGGAATGAAGAGCTAACACTGCTTTCAAGATCCTTGAGTAATCTGCCTTCTGTAATATCTTTTGTGGGTTCAAGAGAAAACGGAACCCAGCAAGGGACGAGGGGGAAAGGCCTCTCGTATCTGATGATTTTGTACAGGCTGTTGTTTCAGTCCCGTGGGAACATATGGGAGGAAACCTTGGGTCTGGGATCCTGATGATAGACTCTCCTGGTTTTGGTATTGTTATGATCTCAGAGAAGCATGGTTTACATAAATGCATTTGTAAAGACAACACAATGCATTCTCAGGGCACTACCTATTCTGCCACAGAAAACCAGGTTGTTGAGACTCAGAAGTCATCCCGGTTGCATTTATTATGATTTATAAGGAACAGACAATCACACTGTCTCTTGGAATGACAGGAGAGCAGCCAGAGTAGCCAGAGTCTCCTGCCCTGTATCCAGGAAATAACCACAAAGGCAGACCGGGACTGTATCCACAATGAGTGATTCCGAGTATTCCTGTGCTTCCAAGACCAGGTGGGGTATACTGCGCTCCTGAACAAGAGTCTACCTGCCACATTTGTTTCTACTGCAAAGCAATGGCGAAAGCACCAAGAGATAAGAAAGCCACGCACATCCCAGCGCTGGTGCACACATATCAGCAGAGCCACAATAAGGTGTCGACACCACCCGAGCAGGCCTGAGGTTTTTAGGCATGGTTGTATGAAAAATATTGTTTGAGGGGTGGGTGTCATTAGAATGGAGCCAGGCTCTTCTCAAGGGTATCTGGTGGTAGGACAGGGGGCAATGGGTGCCAGC
The DNA here is from genome assembly GCA_013397515.1 of Upupa epops. Lineage (NCBI taxonomy): Eukaryota > Metazoa > Chordata > Aves > Bucerotiformes > Upupidae > Upupa > Upupa epops. The sequence goes on along the minus strand of VZRI01012750.1, from coordinate 78,821 downwards.
TGGAACAGAGGCAGTTCCCTATCAATATCAGCAGGAACTTCCTCCCAGGGAGGGTCCCAGAGCACTGGCACAGGCTGCCCAGGGGGGTTGTGGAGTCTCCTTCTCTGGAGACGTTCCAGACCCACCTGGCAGTGTTCCTGTGTGACTTGGTCTGGGTGACCCTGTTGTGGCAGGGTGCTTGGACTACCTGATCCTTCGAGGTCCCTTCCAATCTCTAAGGATTCTATGATCCTTGTTGTGCTCTGGAAGCTGAGTAGAGTCTGAGTGTAATTTGTGTGCTTTCTGCAGAAGAGTTTTGAGTTTGGGTTTGCAGGGCTGAAAGAAGTTCTGCCCCCCTACTCCGTCCCTCTTCTCCCCCCTCGGTGACTTCCACCTTAGTTTTTTCTTTGCTTCTCTCCGTTTTGGACTGTCGGGAGCAGAGTTGCTACTGTTGAGAGAGTGCGTTATCGCTTCTGAGAGTGTTATTGCTCCTCAAGCTGTAGAAAATTTATGGCAAGTGGGCAGATTCATCTGGATCTGGAGAGGCTGTGAGAATTCTGAACCTTGAAGGTTGATGAGGAATGAGACTGAAATCAGACAACCACTGTGATTTGAGAGGAGCGCAAGAACTGTCTACACTGGCCATTTTAAAGCTTAGTTACTCTAAGAGCCGTGTGACAGAACTCTGTGTCCATATCGTGTGGGGTTGTTTTGCTCTGGTATTTGGTTCAGGCAGTGAATTAAGTGTCTTGAGGCCTTTCTTCTCCAAAAGGAATCAGTTGTTTCACAGCCAGCAGATTTGTTTGCTAAACCCTCACTTTGTGTCTGATGCTTTAGCTCTGGTGTCTTGGTTGAAATATGGTTGGGGTCTCTAACCCGTGATCCAGGTGGGACACCTGAAGATGCAGACAGGGACCCACACTACACTACACTACCGTGATGCCACTACGATCCTCCTAAAACACTTGGGATGCACTATTCTAGAGAAAGCAGCGTCAGAGAGGTCTGCGTACTCTCAGAGCTGAATGCCCTCTGTAGCTCAAAACTCTACGGCCATTAGTGTGGTCTTGAAGGGGTTGGTAGATGGCTTCAGGAGATCTGTGAAAGTTACATAATAATTTACTCTTCAGAGGAAGAGTTGCTCTATGACAGGTAGCTCCCGTTTGGCGTCGTTCAATTCAGTAGCCCTCCTAAGATGCGGTGGCTGGTCCAGAAGAAAAGTGTGTTAGAGCATCATCTACAGAGTCTGTTCAGACACAGATTTAATGCTGTTTTCTCAGACAGCTGCAACAGCAAATTGGTTCTGTCTTTCACAAGTGGTGTGAAAAAGAGTTACAGAAATATGATGCTCTTAAAAACACCCTGCCAACCTCAGCACTGCAGGGCCAGGTGCCACAGCAAAACAAACCAAACATCTCTCAAAGAACAAGAAAGCAAATCAGACAACTGGATTTTCTTCTGCTTGTCAGGAACATGCTGCTCAACACCAGGCACTGGGCAAAGGGAAACCACTGGGGAGTAAGCAGCTGATCTGAAGGTCCATTTGACTGTGAACAGTAGTCATGTTAAGGATTTATCACTCCTCCTGCCAGAGCCTTACTTTGCAAAAAATAACAGGAGCAAGCATCTCCTTCTGTCTTCTGGATTCACATCCAAACAGTTGTGCTAACCTTAAAGTTATCCCTGATTTACACCAATAAGGGATGAAAACCAAGGCAAAGAGTTCTTCCTCAGTGTGAACAATTGCCTCATCTATTTCATGGACTCTTTCAAACTGCGTGTGCGGAAACTCAGCATGCTTTGTTTGGGCTAACTGCAGCTGAAAGGGGGGGCAGCACATGGCCTTGTTGAAAACTGACGTGAGGGCAGGTGAACTGTATTAACTGAGGGTCTAAGATCAGGGCTGAAAATTAATCTTTCCTTTTCCAGACAAATTGGAAGTGGAAGAAATCTTGTTGCATCCCATAGCAGTCTTGTTCTGATGAAACAGACCCTGTGGTTAGATGTTGAACATGAATGCCTTTCTCAAAAGCAGTGTGCATTCTCCAATAAACTTGTGCTATGGATGGAGATGAGGAACTTGGATGATGCTTGAGCAGAAACAGCATCACCTAACGTACCACCACACTCACATTAAGAAGGGAACGTCTATCATCCATTTGTTTGTTAGCTCGTACCGTCATTTAGCTTGTTTTGTGTTCGTGACAATGTGGTCACTAGATGCTGGGGTTTGATTCAGTCGGTATCAAAGTGAGTGGCTGACCTTTGCACTGCTCCCCATCTCATTCTCTCACCCAACAGCATGGTCGTCTGTGTTTCCTTCAAGCATTACTGCTTGGACTTAATTGGCGATATGACTGGGCAACAGGTTGACCATGGCACAGCAGTGTGCCCTGGTGGCCAAGAAGGCCAATGGGATCCTGGGGTGTATTAGGAGGAGTGTGTCCAGCAGATCGAAGGAAGTTCTTCTCCCCCTCTACTCTGCCCTGGTGAGGCCTCATCTTGAGTACTGTGTTCAGTTTTGGGCCCCCCAGTTTAGGAGGGACAAGGATCNGATCAGAGTAGTGATGCCAGGGAACATCTTCTCCAGAAGAATTACGTAAGGTAGAACTGAATCAGCAGCAGAGACTGCATCAGCAGTAACTGCAGAACGCGTCTTGCATTGTGGTGTAACAGTGTGCTCCTGAACTCTCTTGCCTCTGATTGGCTCCACTGAACTTGTGTTTCTCACACAAAACTTGAGAACACCTCTTGGTGCCTCATTTTTATGTGCTTGTGGAGCAAGGGGAGGTTATTTTGGTCCTTTACAAATAGGCATTGTTTTGTTGGTTTTATGCAGAACCAACCTGACAAAGACCAGGGTCAACCTTCAGCTGGCTGAAGAGTCTGAGTGACCAGTGACACTGCACTGTGTCTAAACACGGGTACCTCTTCAGGAGAGCTGTGGGGTCGCTTGAAAGCCAATTAAATCTATAAATAGTTAAGGAACTAACAGGCTGTTCCTGCAATTCTTACTTCCAGTTGGTACAGTGGTGGGAGGTCATGCGACAGACAGAACACTTGTCCTTTTCCTCCTCTGCCTGCTTGAAGAACTGCAGCTGACACCCTCAGGGTGTTGCCACGGTGAGTACAGAGGGCAGAGCAGAAGTAATGCACAGAGGGAAAGTGAAACGTGATGCCAGCAGAGGACAGACTCCTCTTAGGCTGTCAAAACAATTTGTGCTTTAGGTATTTTTGCCCCCATCCTTGTCAGTTTCGGGTTGTGATCTAGGGATTTTGCAGAAGTCCCTGTCAGAATAACACAGGAGAAATTGTAGAAAGAGAAATCACAGAATCCTTAGGGATCGGAAGGGACCTCGAAAGATCATCCAGTCCAATCCCCCTGCCACAGCAGGATCACCCAGACCAAGTGGCACAGGAACACAGCCAGGTGGGTCTGGAACGTCTCCAGAGAAGGAGACTCCACAACCCCCCTGGGCAGCCTGTTCCAGTGCTCCGGCACCCTCCCTGGGAAGAGGTTTCTTATGTTATTGATAAGGAACGTCCTCTGTTCCAGCTGGCACCCATTGCCCCCTGTCCTATCCCCAGATGACCTTGAAAAGAGCCTGGCTCCATCCTCCTGACACCCACCCCTCACAGATTTATAGACATGAATGAGGTCACTCCTCAGCCTCCTCTTTTCAAGCTAAAGAGAAATGAAAGAGTCAAAGCAAAAAGGGAAAGTTTAATTGTGAAACTGTACTTTTCCAGTTGGAACACGGATTTTCCTTTCCTTGGAAAGTTTTCCCTGAAGGATACAGGCTCTTGTTTGGGTTTTGGTTGTTGTTGTTCTCTAAGTGAATCTGGAAAAGACCCTTCTGACACAAAAGTGTGATTGTGTTTGTTCCCGTTAGCGGTGTATGGTGATAAGAGCTGTTAATCCTCTGGAGAGACCTGGAGGATGCAAGCACCCACAAGGAAGAAGGCATGAGAAGCATAAGGAGCAGCCAAAGAGATTTTTAGAACAGGAAAGAAATTGTGTGCTGAGAGCCAAAGAAACCCTTCCTGGCATACAGTGAAATGACAGGCACCCTGAAAATCCAGTCTTGAGCAAGACGAAAAAGAGCAGCTGATTTTTTTCACTCCTGTCAGTTGCCAGGAGGAAGGTCCAGGTGAGCTGCTCTGTATTTTTGTGCTGTTTGTCTGTATGTGTTTCTCGCACTCTCCCATGCAAGAGTGTTGTCCTTCTCTCCTCTCCATGTACATTCAGCTTTCCAATATCATAGCAGCTTTCCATTATCTGAAGGGGTCTACAAGAAAGATGGAGCAGGGCCTTTGATACGGTCTGTGGCAAGAGGACAAGGGGAAAGGTTACAGACATGAAGAGGGGAGATTCAGGTTGGGCATGAGGAAACAGTTCTTTTCTGTGAGGGTGCTGAGATGCTGGAACAGAGTGCCCAAGGAAACTGTGGCTGCCCATCCCTGGAAGTGCTCAAGGCCAGGTTGGATGGGGCCCTGAGTAACCTGTGAAGCTGTTGCTGCTCATGTATGGGGGGTTGCAAGTGGATGATCTTTAAGGTCCCTTCCAGCTCTGCCCATTCTGTGATTCTATGATTCTTTGATTGACTCTACAATTGTGTGATCCAGATGCTGACTAGAACAAAGAGCCACACAGAAAAATATTACTACCAAATTCGTACTTAGAGGTGTCACCTGTCCTGTCATGACGTGTGTCACCTAGGAAGCAGTAGCCCAAATAACCAAGCAGCTTTCTGTAGCACATCAGCAATTATTCCCGTAACCATCAATACTGGATGATCTTCTCTGCTTCATTTAGCTTTTGTTACCTTAATTGTGCAGTTGAAAGTACCTGCTTCCCTCATGGAAGCGACATGATGAGTACCAAGATCCCTAATGAGAGCAACTGCCCCTCAGGAGCAGTGGTTTTTAAGGATGTCTTCCCTGTGTATTGACAAAATAATTCAATTCATGGCAAAGTGAAGTCTGAGTAACTTGGGCAGGTCTTACACAGCAGTTGGTAGAGAGCCCATCAAACTGAGGGGCTTCACCCTGTTATTAAATAGTAAGAGGAAAGTTAAATGATCTGCAGAAGAAAATTTTGATCAAGTTTTCACTTCCCAAGTACAAAATTGGGCTTTGATATTGTGTGGCAAACAGGACCAGGGAAGTGATAGCACTTGGCTTGGTGAGGCTGCGGAGATGAAATGGGAAATGGGGGTGCAGAGCACAATGGGGCTGCATAACTTGAGGGGAGACCTGCTGCGTGACACAGACACAAACAAGTCCAAGGGGCCAGATAGGTTACATTCAAGAGTGCCAGAGGAGCTGGCTAATGCCCTCAGTAAGCCATTGCCCATCATCTGCCAGCAGTCCTAGCTAACTGGGGAGGTCCCAGCAGATTGGAGATTAGGAAATGTGAGGTCTATCTACAAGAAGGGTTGGAAAGAGGATCTGAGGAATTACAGTCCTGTGAATCTGGCCTCGGTGCTGGGGAAGGTCTGGGTCTATGGAGCAGGTCACCTGGAATGCCAGTTCGCACAGGATAAGCAGGGGATCAGCCCCAGTCAGCAGGGGTTCAGGAAAGGCAGGCTCAATGATCCTGATCACCTCCAAGGAAAAGGTGACCCACCTGGTGGATGAAGGATAGGCTGTGGACGTTGTCTTCCAGGGTTCCAGTGAAGCCTTTCACAGAGTTTCCCCTGGGATTCCTTGGAAAAACTGCCTGCGGATGGCTTGGGCAGGCTCTGCTGGGTTAGCCACTGGCTGGATGGCAGGACCCAGAGTGCTGGTGAATGGAGTTCAATCCAGTTGGTGGCCAGTGGTGTCACCCAGAGCTCAGTTCCTCAGGCCTGCTCTATTTACTCTCTGTATTGGTGATGTGGGTGAGGGGATTGGGTAGTCCCTCAGTCAGTTTGCAGATGCCGCTTGCTGGAATCAAAGCTGTCTTGTTCCTCAAGGTAAAGAGGGGCAAAAGAACCTGGGTCTGTCATGTAGAACGGTGGGTAGCCATGTAGATATAGCCCAACCATTCTGAGAGACTCTGCCGCATATTTTCTGGGCAGCCAGCAGTACTGGATGCCTCTCTGTAGAGCCTATGCACTAGCATGCACAGCCCGGGGATCAGGAAGAGCTCTAAGTCTGTATGCAGTTGCATGACTGCAGTCTTACCCAGATCACAGAGGCATGGCAGGATGGCTCGGAGGACTGGAAGGAACAGTGGCTCTTTAGAAAAGACAGGCTGGCTAGACAGTGAGGGGCAGTTGCCCTGTGCATGCGAGAGCAGCAGGAGTGTGCAGGCCTCTGCAATGGGCGATGAGCCAGCTGAGAGTCTGCAAGTCAGGTTTAGTGGACAGACCAGCAGGAGTGAGGTTGTGATGGGCAGGGTGTATCAGAAAGCCTGATTGGAAGAAAGTAGATGAGGCCTTCAGAAAACTGGGAGAAAGCCCTGGTTCGCATGGGGGAATTTTAACCACCCCAGTGTCTGCTGGAAGGACAAGACAGAAGGGCAGATGCAATTAGGATGTTTTCAAGAGTACCCTGATGACAGCCCCCTAACACAAGTGGTTAAGATGACAAGGAGAGGCCATTCTGCTGGACTTCACACCTATTAAAGGAAAAACTGGCCAGGCCTGTGAACGTTGGGGAAGCTTTTGTTGCAGCGACCATGAGATGGGGTTCAGAATCTTGAGAGAAGAAAGGAAAAATCAAGTTCATGACCCTAAAGTTCAGGAGGGCAGACTGACAGGTCCCTGCTTGGAAGAATCCCAACACAAATGGCCTTGCAGAGAAAAGGGGCCCAGGAGAGCTATTGATTTTCAAGATTGCTTCCTTCTAAGAGCTTATTCATTATCAGGATTGCTTCCTCCAGGCTCAGGAGTGGTTCACCCTGACAAGAAAAGAAATGCAGCACATGTAGAGGGAGGTATGCATCAGTGAGCAAGAAACTCCTGACAAAAGGCACACATGAAAAGGAAGCAATCAGTTAATTTGCAGAGAAAGCCTATCTCATCACTGTCAAAAGAAACGTAGTCACATATGCTGTCTGAGCCACGCCAGTGCACAGCCCCCACAAAACTAAACATGAACAGAGAAGAAAATCAGAAAGCAATGAGCATGGGATTCCAGGAAACAGACATCCTGTAACCCAGTCCAAACTCTCACTATGTCAGGAAATCTTCAGATACCCAAACGTAACTAGGAGTGAGGCAGCTTGCTGAAACCTACAGGCTGTTTCCTCTCAGACACTGGTTATGGTCTTGCTCAGGTGGTTCCAGGAGGGCAGTGTAATTCTCCCTGTGAATATTCTCACATTGCCCAGAGACACTGGTTTAGTGAGCACAATATTGGAGACATTCTTTACATACTACTGAGAGAGCAAGCTGCCGTTAATCCAATCTTATTTACCTCTAGGCTGCTCTCAGTCTGCATCCATCTCTCTGCCCAGGGAAATTTAATACTTTGTCTTCTGCAACAAAGCCCAGAATTACTGACAGTGACCCCACATGCTTACAGTAACCTGGTTCATTCTTTGCTATCTAGTGAGTATGGTTGGACTTGGTGACCCAGGAGGTCCTTTCCAACCATGACTACTCTGTGATTGTGTGATAAATGTAAGGGACTTCACGCCTTGTTTAGTGTCTCTCAGAACCTCTTGCTCAAAAAGAGACTGTGAGATGATGAAGATGAAATAGAAGATGAAATAAAAATGCTTAGCCCAAGAGGAATCCATCTTCATTTATGAGCTCTCTCACCTTCCTCAAAGATCATCCACAAATGTTGAGTATTTGATCCCACCCTCTTGCAGCAGGCGTCTCGTATGGCATTCTGAAATAATAGTTCCCCCCTAATTGTTTTAGTCTCTTAAGAAATCAAAGCAGTGTCTTCAGTGAGCAAGACATAAAATCCTGAGCGAGATATAAATCCCCTTTTCAGCGATGGAACTGACTGTGAGAACTTCACAACACACTATGCTCGAGAAATTGTCTGCACATAAAGCAGTGCTGCTGCTGCTGCTGGTCGTTCTGCTTCCCCTACTGCTAGCAGCGTGATCACAGACATAGTCTTGGCACCTCTGCCTTGCTGTTACTGCCGTAATTAGTTGTTCTCTCACATACAGACCGAATTTGCAAATGAGCAGCTATTAGTGGGAGGCATAGTGTGGGCAGGAGTCATCCAGTTTAGCGCAGCCTTCTTCAGCTGCTTTGTGTGACTGTTTCATGGGACATAAAGTGCTCGACACCTGACTATCCTGTATTTTAACACTAGGATATTTCCCAGTAGAAGGTGTGAGTCTGATAAGAAGAAAAGATGATGACTGGAGGGTCAGACGTTAAACAGAATAATAATTTTCTTTATGATAAATCCAACGCTTTGTGCATAACAAAGGAGGGGAGGAATGTGCCCAGCACACGTGGGGGTAGGAGGATTGCAAAGAAAGCTTTATAAGAGAACATTCTAGTCATTAACCTGGTGACAAATTATAGCTTTAACAATCTCTTAATATTCTGACACACGTGCATTATTTAAACCTTACCTTTGCCCCTGAGAAAAGAGCCCTGTGCTAATGGACACATCAATCTTTTCTCAGAATTATCTCAAGGCACAGGCTTGGAAAAATCATTAAATATTTAATGACCATTGCAATATCTGCCTGATTTAGAAGGAGATCTATTCCCAAGAAAGTGCAGACAGAGTGATAAATAAGGAGGATCAATAAAACTGCTTATATGTGTCCTACAAAGGAACAGTGGATGCATTAGATTTATAAATGAACCTGTGAGTGAACCATAATTTGTTTATTTCCATCATATTTATGTTCAGTTGAAAGAACAAAACTGAAACAAATTCATTCAAAACATGACAAGGTAAAAAAATCCACCCGACTTAAGTGCAAGTGCAATTTATCACCGCTTTAGCTGTGATGGCCCATCCGTTAAACTTCGCCCTTGCTGTAACTGGACCTTTATCTTGGTGGATGCAGAGAGCAACACGTTGACATAATGTCGTTGCCTTGGCATTCAGAACACAGTTTTCAGTCACAGTCCATGTGTTCAGAACAGGACATACACAGCAAATTTCACTTGCCTTGCAGTGGCATAGAACTGGAAGCCACTGGACTACAAGGCAAATTGTGATTAGGATGAAGACATATCCATCTTAGCCTACTGATGTAGCTGGGTAGGATTAGAACTCTTTGGATCAGAGATGTACGCACTTCAGTATGTTCACATTAAGCCTCACACACAGATCCAGTAGCAGTGAGAGGAAAGCCAGAGGTAGGAAAGCAGAGTGCCATGGGGCAAATTAGAGATGGCAAAGACTCAACAGGTGCAGTATGCTTCTGTGGGAAACCCAAACTACTCAGCTGTGTGATACCTCAAGGCCCAGCGGTAACATTTCGGGAGCAGTGCTGGTTTGTTTTGAGGTTGCTTGTAGTAACTGGCTTGCTGCGCTACACAACCATTGGCCTATGAATAGCTCTAACTGCTTATTTTCTTTCTGTATGGTTCCATTAATCTTCACCTAATTGACCCTTCTTTAGTAGAACATCTGAGCATCTTCCTATGAAGAGCCTACATAAAGCCTACCTCCTCTTCCTTTACCATTAGATTTCTTTTTCAAGGTTAGAGCAATCGTGTTTGGAGGCTTCGGTTCTCGGATAACTCATAATTGACTTGGAATAAAAGCTGACTCAGCTTGGATCTAATCCATGTGGCAAGAGCCTAGATCACAGCTGACATTCTCGTTAGCACAGTCAGCAGAGAAGCCCAGACCAAGCTCCTGGAAACATTACTCCAGCACAATTCCTGTTCTGAGGAATTACATGTTAGGAGTTCTACCAGTACGGGAACAGCAGAAGATGAGACTTCCCTCCCTCAAAGGACACCTCGTTGTTCTCAGTATTGCACCAGTGTAACTGAGAGTGCTTTTCTAACGAGCTGTTTGTTCAGTGCTCCCGTAGGAGTTGGGCTGGGGGTTGGGTTTTTTTGTTGGGTTTGTTGTTGTTGTTGAAGCTCTTGCTTCTTTTACTTGGAAATCAACAGGAAATAAATATTTGGAAAATCTGCTTTCTGTAGGAGTAAGAGTCCTCACAGTGGTTCTGGTTTTGGTTTAGTTCAGGTGCAAATGGAAGCAACCCACTCAGGTAAGCTGCAGCACGACCAGCTCCTCGCTTTAAAGCCAGTTCTGCCAGGAAGAGGCTGTTGCTTGCTGTGTGTTTCCTCAAGGCACTGGTAAACCCTCAGTCGTTTTGCTTAGCCTGTAGGACAAACCGGAAAGACGCAGTATGTGGTGTGTGCAGCTGGTGGACTGTGTTCTCTCCCTTTCCTCCCGGGTTTACAGTGCAGAGAGGTTGTAATGAGGCTGCTGGTGGTCTCTTCTCGCTAATTACTAATGATAGGACAAGGGGAAATGGCCTTCACATCGCATTAGGGGAGGCTTAGGCAGGATCTTAGGAAGAAGTTCTTTACTGAGAGAGGGGTTGGGCGCTGGAACAGGCTGCCCAGGGAGGGGATGGAGTCACCGTCCTTGGAGGGGTTTAAAAACTAGAAGGTAGAGCTCCTGAGGCCATGGTCTGGGGGTTAGGGAGATGCTGGGATGAGGGCTGCACTTGGTGGTCCTGGAGGTTCTTTCTACCCATGATGATCTCATGATTCTACGCAAGCTCAGCTACATCGGATGTCAGGAGACCTTATGTGCAGCACCTCGTGGTGCTAGTGCAGTGGGCCTCTGCTCCTTATCACCCGTTGGTCCCTAATCTGTGCTGAGCTCTTTATCATTCATGCTCACCATTTCTATAAAGTACAAAAGCTTCAATTTTCAATAGTGTTTCTTCTTTCCTCCCCTTGTCTGTGGTTTCAGTACTGTGTCCCTATGTTGCCGTCACGCCGGTAAAGAAATGACTGTTATTTATAACTCCACGTCGTCTGTTCGTAGCTGCCAATAGTTAATGTATTCACTTGAGTCCCCAAAGTGCAAAACCTGATTAATATTTACTAAGCAGCAGAAAACTGGGTGAAGAAAGCATTTCTCTCCAGCATTTACAATGTGTACCCCTCTTTGGTCTGTTCATCCCACCTTGCTTTCTCCTTGTCTGTACCCCCATTTGATTGGATTTACCATGACACACTTTTCTTTAGGCATGGCACATACAGACCCCTAGGTGCCCTGAGCAGGCATCCTCCTGAGAGCTCAGAGGACACTGGGGAAGGTTCCTCTCGGGCTTCAGAGTTCATTGTGAGCAGACCTGAAGACATGGCCTAAGCAACTACTCCTGTTGGTCCTACAGTAGTGTTTGAGGGGCTCAAATGAGCAGATCAAATCAAGTAGTTAACATGATGATCTCATTTGGTAGAAGAGAAAGCTGTTCTCTGGGGGTTCAGCCCACCTGAAGCTGTTATAATTCGGCCGCTGGCTCACTGTGACAGGTTTTTTTCTCTCCTCTGGCAGTGGACAATAAAGCAGCAAACATCCCGCCTCAAGCACAGCCTGGCACAGGCTCAGCGGACAGCATCCTATGGTGTAAACCCACTCATCACAGACCAGCGTGTCTCCCCAGCCAAGACGTCTGCCATCTGCACTGTTCCTCAGCGGGTCTCTGGCAGCTGGCAACTCAGCCCATTCCCACTCCCACCCCCCAAAATCCCATCCTAGTAGGACCTATTAGCTCAGCACATTCAGTACAGGAATCACGTAGCTGAGCCTTCAATCACGTGGTACTGATTTAATGCCCACTCTTTTGAAGGTGCCCGGATCTCTGTTGTAATGAAAGCTCTCCTGGACTGAACTTTGTTCTTCAGACAGGTGTTTTGTCTGGTGCTTCTGTTGGAGGGTTGCTTAGCGAGTAGAGCTGTTGTGTACAGACACAGGCAGAGCTTGCCACCAGTGAGGAAACGCAGCAATCTCTGCTCAGTTCCCAGCACCCGTACTGGCGTGGCTGAACACTGTGGAGGCACAGCCCGCAGGAGAACCTGCTCACTGCTGTCAGTTGAATACTGAATAAAATAAAGCTGAATACTGAATAGAATAAAGCATTTAAGAGAGCAGATACTTGCTTTTTACGGCCTGTTTCCTTAAATGGTTTTGGAGAGACATAGTCCTCCAAATGCCAGACCTAACTGCCTTTCTGAACTCAGACCCTGCAGATTCATCTATTGTTACCTTAGAGATGTGTCTGGGACACCAGGATGAACGGGCAGATAAAATGAGTCTAGTGAGTTGAGGTAGGGAACCTACAAACGCTTTGTGAAGAAATCAAGCCCTTCCTGTGAGTTCTGGACCTTGAGTTGATCCGCAGAGCATCTCCTGGAAGCGCATTAATGCCTTTGACCAGCAGAGGAAGAGAATTGTTCTCCATTTTAAATTCTGAACAGAGAACCCGTATTCACAAATGAATTTATTGATCACTTTAGCATTTAAAGGTTTCATCAGCTGTGAGAGCTCTACCCACCAGACAAGAAACTGCAGCCGAAGTCCTTCCTTGCCTTTCAGTGAGATGTGCAAGAGTAGCAAAACAGCCTACTGTGTTCTCTAACTTACAGTGTTTTCTGTGCTGCGTCTGGATGTCTCACAGCCACCTGCTGTGTTGCAGTAGTGTAGTAGTGTTAGTGTAGTGTGGATCCTTGTTTGAATCACCACGCGTCCCACCTGGGTCACCATCAGCATCGTGGGTCAGAGACCCCAACTCTATTGTAACAAAGAACTTCAATCTAAAGCATCAGACAGAAAGGGAGGGTTTAACAAAGCCAGTAACGAATCTGCAGGCAGCGAAACAACTGACTCTGTGTGGGGAAGAAAGGCACCAAGACATTTTAATGAACCCAAACTTTAAAGGTCTCTGCAGAAAACACACAAATCAGACTTACAGATTCAAGCATAGGAGTTGCTTCCTTTTTTATTTTGCATGTCATGCATCTCACCTCACTCTGCTGCCTAAGAGTGCAATGCTTAGCCTAAAGCAGGTGGTGAAGCCCCCTGCATTTAGTGGAGACAATGGGTGCTTTCAGAGCACATTTGTTCCATCCCAGTGTAAGGATTATGAACTTTAAAGATTTATGAGGATCGATACTGGAGTCTGGTGACTGCCATGATTTCAGAGAGAAGCAGAGCTCTTGGTTGAAATATGCTCAGGGTCTCTATAACATTAGTGGCAACTCAGGAGGGATGCATGGGGATCCAGATAAGGAAGGACCCACAACACTACAGCACTGCTACACCCCTGCAGCACTGCTACACCACTGCAGCAACATCAACGTCTGAGAAATAAACTGGAAGTGAACTGCAGAGGGACTCTGGGGTAACAGGAAAGAATATGGAAGATGGGAAATAATCTGATTAGGTAACCAAGTGAAGCCACACGAAAGGGTATGAGGAGCAGGGCAAACTGAGTTTGCAGCTACTACATAAATCTGGTTGGGCTGTCATTTGCTGTGGAAGGAAGTAGAACTCATGGCTGGAGGAAAGGTTGGCAGTAATTGTAACAGAACTCTGCAATGCCTGAGTACAGGATTCTCCTGTAGGGAGGCAAAAGAACTGTCAGTCTATTGGATAGTGTGAACATACAAAGCATATTGAGTTACAGCACTTTGAACACACGAGAAAGGCACTGAAGGTAAAAATAGGTTGTATTTTCACTGCATTGACAATAAAAGGTATACCATGCAAAACGTAGTGAGAAAAGGCCTTTTTCTCTCCTTGAGCTGCATCTGGACCTCACACTGGGAAATACTGTACTGTGTATCAGTATGGAAGTTATTCTGCATTCCCACCGTGGCAGAACAGCTGGCTGAGATCTCAGAAACGTTTACTCTGGAAGTCTTGACTGATGGTTTATCCAAGGGAATCCGTTTGAGCGAAGGGACAAATGACATCAACACATTGGCATAACTAACTCTGCTCCCCAGTTGTGCACGGTACCACCGGGTCCAAATGTGTGATGCTATCGCTCAGTAATTCAGCAGTGAACTCTCCATAATCCAGACTAAGAAAGATCAGGTCTGACTCAGCCACATCTTAATTAGGAGCGGATAAATGCTGAGTGACTACAGTGGCTTACAAGGCCGGATTGCTTTTGTGCTGGGGGAGACTGTGCTAAGGCACTATCAAAGCCTGTGATGAACATCAATCCCAAGTGTTATTTGAAACCAACCACAGGGAAATTGCAGGCACTGTTACGTTAAAGAAATACTGGATTATGAATAAATAAGCATTTAGCTAGAACATCTTTATATTCTTCTTGCCTGTCCTCCCAGCTCAAGATCTGAGCTGCACTTCTTGTATTTCTCTGGGAATTCAGCTGGAATTCCTATTTCTCTCTTGGAAGTTCTCACTGTTTTAAACATAAATGTTGTAAATCCTTTCCTGTAAACTTTTACCAAGCACTTGGCCAAGTCGATGAACAGAGTAAGCTCACTGTGTAATGCCAGATGGCTTCATGGTTTGTGTGTCCTCTCCTGGGCATGATCTGCTGTCATCTCTGAGCATCTGCACAGTGCCACGAGGGATGGCTGCAATTTTGATTCCTTCAGCTGGGTCACTCGCTGCTAATATTCACTGAATCACAGAACCATCTGGGTTAGAAAAGACCTTCAGAATCATCTAGTCCAACCATTTGGAGGAGAAAGGGAGGTGTTAGACAAGATAATTTGCTCTTGCTTCTGTCAGCACATTAGCAAGTCAGTCATTCACTCTAGAGGCTGCCAGGCTGCTGGGCTGACCATTTCACAGAGAAGGGGGGATTCCTTTCTGTTACCCAGTCATTTCCTCGGCTGGAAGTGGAATTAGTCATCCTTGCTACCAGTAACGCATGAAACCCAGTGATTAGCAGAACCTGCCCTGCGATAAAATCATTGACCTCAGTCACATTAGGAACAATTTTGCTGCAGTGGCAGGGTGTTCTCACAGTGAAATCGAATTTAAAGCCCCTCTTAGGAAAGCAGCCCAGCCCACCAATGACTTGAACGCGTCCAGTTGCTTGCAGTTTCTTACATGACTATTCACAGAAGGTGCTGTCGCTTCCCGAAGGAATCTGCTCACCTTTAAAAGTGAAATCCAACAGGAAATCAATCTCTAAGTAGTTTATCTCGGTGCATCACCCAGCAGCTGCGTGCGTGACAGCCTCCTAGGGCACCCTGCTGGAGTTCCCAGGGAAGGCCTCCTGAGTCCCATGGAGAGAAGGTGGGTGCTGAGGTGCCGCGGTTGAGAGACGGGGCACAGCTCGATGCATGCCAGGTGTCCATTTACTGTGTTCCATCCTTATCAGTCAGTTCCCACCATGGCTCAGCCCCCCATCCAGGGTTTATGGCCAGCAAGTTCTAACACGTTTCCCTCTAACAGCTGCACAGTGCTAGGAGTTCTGCCTGACTCTTTCAGGCCCTGTCCTGCAAACATCTTTGTTGGCAATAAGGACAGTGGAACTGAGTGTCCCCTCAGCAAGTTTGCCAAGCGGTGTGCTGTGGCGTGGGGGACACGCTGGAGGGAAGGGAGGCCGTCCAGAGGGACCTGGACAGGCTGGAGAGCTGGGCCAGTGCCAACCTCATGAGATTCAACAAGGCCAAGNGTGGAGGGCTGGAGCACCTCTCCTACAGGGACAGGCTGAGACAGTTGGGGCTGTTCAGCCTGGAGAAGAGGAGACTCCAGAGAGATCTCAGAGCAGCCTTCCAGTCCCTGAAGAGGGCTCCAGGAAAGCTGGGGAGGGACTGTTTCCGAGGACTTTGAGTGGTAGGAGCAGGGGGAATGGTTTCCAGCTGGAAGAGGGGAGGTTTAGACTGGAAGTCAGGAGGAAGTTCTTCACGAGGAGGATGGTGTGAGACACTGGACCAGGTTGCCCAAGGAGGTTGTGGCTGCCCCCTCCCTGGCAGTGTTCAAGTCCAGATTGGCTGGGACCTTGAGCCTGGTCTGGTGGGGGGGTGTCCCTGCTCATGGCAGGGGGATTGGAACTGGATGATCTTTAAGGTCTCTTCCAACCTGAACCGTTCTAGGAATCTGTGCTTTTCCATCTAGGTTGTTCTTAAAAAATAGGCCTCTGAATACCGCTTAATTTCAGATGTCTCTACAGCAAGCCTCTGCTCAGTCCATCAGAAACAAGACGTGTCACCCCAGGTACCCCAGGTACCCTCATCACAGACACTCTTTCGGTGTTACTTTTCTTTTAGAAGAACAAGGGGGGAAAAGGGGGGTGGGGGTGAGGCTGAGTGTAGATTTCACTGACATCTGGCTGTGAAAGCTGGAGTTGTACTGGATACTCAGATGTACTCGAGAAAGCCCATACCTGCAAATGGTTTTTCCACTAACATTGAGATAAGAATTGCCAGTTTCGGTTTAAAGAGTGACCGGGAGCTGTTGTCATTCTTGAAGTCACACTGCCCTCTGTGGGAGATGATCCTCGGATGGATCTCCATGCAGAGAGAGCAGGAGCCTTCCTCAGTGTTCTCCTTCTGTTCCAAAAGCTGAACATCTTCCTTCCTCCGAATGTTATGCCGATGCTGGGTATGATTTTGGCACTGCAGCACAGTAAGGAGGAAGGCTGCTTTCTTTTGCTCTCTCATGACACACA
>VZRI01012750.1:49949-62244 GCA_013397515.1 Upupa epops | reverse complement strand
CCCCCCATGTCTCCGACGTGTGTATGTGCTTGTAAAGCCCGGCAGGGAAGGCAGGTGCTGGATCCATGGATCTAAGGTTGATTTGAGGAGCAGCTGAGGGAACTGGGGTTGTTTAGTCTGGAGAAAAGGAGGCTGAGGGGACACCTTATTGCTCTTTACAGCTACCTGAGATGACAGTGTGGAGAGGGGGAGGTCAGTCTCTTCTCCCAAGTCACTGGTGATAGGGCAAGAAGAAGTGGCCTCAAGTTGTGCCAGCGTTGAACATCTTCCCTGACAGAGTGGTCAGGGGTTGTAACAGACTGCCCAGGGAGGGTGTAGAGCCACTGTCCCTGGAGGAGTTCAAAAACAAGCAGATGTGGCTGTAGGGAAGAGGATTTAGTGGGCAGGGTGGGGTTGCGTTGACAGTTGGATAGATAATCTTAGATGTTTCTTCCAACCTTAATAATACTGTGATTCTATTTTATGATTCTAAGGTGGCATGCTCATGGGGGAGAGTCCGACAATGCCATACTGCAGTGCTAAATGCCTCAAGCAATACCCTATGTCCGGGGGGAAACGTGCTTATTCCTCTGAACAACTGCAGGTGGACAGCAAGCATCACTTCAACACTTAGCACAGCTTGTTTCAGCATCTGTGTGCATTGTCGCTTTGCTAACACACACAGCTGCCTAACTGTGTGGGATGTTGCTGGGTTTCGGGTGCACGTGCTCCACACACAGCCACTGTTTGGACACCTGGTGTTTCCTGCAAGCCATCGGGTTTGGTTTGCATATGCCAGGCAGTACAGGATTTCCATCATGTGCCCAGCCTCCTGCTTGCTTGTTCCTTCAAACAAGTGAACTGAGGGCAGGAATTCATGGCAAGAAGTGCAGTCTCCCTCAGCATGAGGCAGGCAGAGCCCATCCAGAGCCATTTTCAAGACTCTCCCTTTCATGGTGCTTTCCAGTTGAGCCACTGGTAGAAAGCCATGGAGTTGGAAAAGCCTTGCCTAGGGCATAAGCCTGTTTAATATATCTTGTTCTAGCTATCTTGCCCTTCTTCTCTGTGGTCTTAGAACATGGAAGCATACGACACAACGATCTGAAGGGCTTTTCTGCTGTGAGTTCGGTGTAGCTGAGTTTGGGATCCCCACAGTGCGCTTCAGGGATCTCTCCACAGCTGGTCCTCACTGAAGGAGCCGATGGACTTTGGTTGTACAGACCGTTGAGCTGACAGGGGGTCTCTGCTCTGGAAAGAGCCTTGTCTGGAAAAAAGCATCTGATAAAAAGCAGTTCTTGGCAAGAAGAAAGAAGAAGAAAAGACCAAAAATTGACTCTGGCTACTTGAGTCTTGTTATTTCCCAAACCGAACTGAGAGCTACTCAACTAATGGACAAGTGTGATGGTCATACCCACGCAAACTTCAGGGCTCACAGGGAAGCAGGAGACCACACAGGGGAAGATATCTGAACCAGAGAGCTGGTATGATGGATTCCACCCCGCTTCAAACTGAATAAACACAACAGAAAAGCTGAAGGACTCAAACCTAGCGATGCTGCCAGAGGATTTTACAGCAGCAAGTGGGCCAGCAAGCAACTGGTGAAAAGAAACTGCAGTACAAAAGAAAGCATCTAGTGTCATGCCTGAAGGGGAGCCCGAAGCACTGCCACTACAGGGTGTGAACAGCCAAAAGAAACCTCCACATTCCCAAAGGAACTGCCTGTTTGTACACAACCGAGATTGCAGCACAGGATTCAAGCCTGCCGCACACTCTTATCCCTTAAGAGTGACACCAAACTTCAGGGGAGAATGGCCCCTTGTTTGGACACTTAATGAGGTTAGCACCAAAGCAAGCCACAGTACTAGCTGTGAGGTGATGCTGAGCCTGCAGCACTTCTTGTGGTGCCGATTTAAAGGTGAGCACGCCACACTTGACTGGCTCAGATGAGTGCACAGACAAAAATCATCACTAAGAATTACTGTTGGGGCTGAACTAAAGGGATTTCTAACATTTCTAAGCACCCTTGCCCTCCCGTTGCCCTTCGGTGAGGACACAGGATGCAAGTCCAAAATCCTCAGTTCAGTGACAGCCCTGGCCTTGGGCCCCAGTAATGCAGTGCAGGTGACAGGAGCACCCACTGCCTTCTCTCCCCTTGTCTCCTCCTCGCCGCAGCTGCAGATTTGCTTCCCTTGCCTAACTTGGGGGGAGGTCCTGTTACACTGCAGTGAGTATTGCAGGGGAAGACAGTTTAGGCTTAGAGACCACATTCAGATCAGAGGCCACCTGCAACTCCACTGACCTGCGTGCAGGACTAAGAGGTGCTCATTAGCCACATGGCACTGAGTCCCCCTCAGCAAGTTTGCTGGTGACACCAAGCTGTGTGAGGTGAGCAACACACTGGAGGGAAGGAAGGCCATGCAGAGGGACCTGGACAGGCTGGAGAACTGGGCCCATGCAAACTGCACAAGGTTCAATGTGGGCTGTTCTGCCTGGAGAGAAGGCTCCCGGGGGACCTTATAGCAGCTTCCAGTACCTGATGGGGCTACAGGAAAGCTAGAGGGACTTTTTACAAGGGATTATGGTGACAGGACAAGGGGATGGGTTCAAGGTAAAAGATGGGGGGTTTAGATTTGCTCTCTAGAAGAAACCCCTCCCTGTGAGGGTGCTGAGGCCCTGGAAGAGGTTGCTCAGGGAGGCTGTGGGCTGCTCCATCCCTATAAGTGTTCAAGGCCAGGCTGGCTGAGGTTCTGGGAAACCTGGTCTGGTGAGAGGTGTTGTTGCCCATGGCAGAGGGTTGGGACTGAATGATCTGAAGACCCTTCTAGCCTGAACCATTCAATAATTAAATGGTAATGTTAGTAGGAAGATAAACTTGTGAAAGTAAACCTGCTTCATTTGTAAATGTGAGCAAACTTGGTATGAAATGTTCTGCCTCACACTGCTACGGATTTAATTAAGAACAATCTGTGTAATTATTTAGCTAGGTGCCTGCTTTTGCATATTAGAACACATTTGACAAATGAATTGGTTGCACTCGTCAGCTGAGACGGTCTCTTCAGCTACGCAATGCCTGCAGTATCAAAGGGTTTTTTTCCTGTTCCTTCATTGTCCGATTATGTTATCACTATTCTCCACGATTACCTTTTCTTTTTGGACTAGCACTCTTCTTGAGGCTTTTTCTTTTCCCAACTACACTCATCTTCTACATAGACCTACCAGCATAGCCCAACGGTCCTGCAGGCCCAGCGCTCTTTATAGAACAGCCCCTCACCAGATTCTCGTGTATTTTGTGGGTTTCACGGTCTGGAGACAACCCATCCCTAGCGCTTGGCTAAGGAAGCCTCGGGCTCACCTGCTGCAGACCATTAGATGATCTGGGGAGGTGCTGGTAGGTGCCCACAGAGGACAGCGGAGAGGCCCGGAACAGCTCTGAGGCCCTATGTGTCCCTCTAATGTGTTGGGGATGGTGCTGCAGGGCTGTGCTGGGGTCAGCAGAGCCTTCAGAGAGAGTCATAGAATCCTTAGGGATCGGAAGGGACCTCGAAAGATCATCCAGTCCGATCCCCCTGCCACACCAAGTGGCACCTAGACCTAGTCACACAGGAGCCTGTCCAGGCGGGTGTTGAAAATCTCCGGAAAAGGAGACTCTACAGCCCCCTTGGGCAGCCTGTTCCAGTGCTCCGTTACAAACTGGGGGAACTCAAGTTCTCTTTTCCTTTGGGAAATACCTGTACAGGTGGACATCACTGTGCAGCATCTGTAGTTCCCAAGCCCCCACATGCAGAAAGCATTAGCAAGAGGCAGAGAAGGGCAGCTGGGCTGGTTAGGAGTTAGGAGAACAGGTCTGATGAGAAGAGGCTGAGGGAGCTGGGGTCGTTCAGCTTGAAGGAGGCTGCGAGGGGACCTCACTGCTCTCTACAGCTAGCTGAAGGGAGGTTGGAGTGAGGTGGGGGTTGGCATCTTTTCTCTAGGGCCTAGCGACAGGAGCAGAGGAATTTGGGTCAGGTTGTGCCAGAGGAGATTCAGGCTGGATCTTAGGAAAGCCTTCACAGAAGTAGGGAGGCCTTGGCTGCCCAAGGAGAGGGGGGAGGCCTCATCCCTGGAGGGGTTCAGCAAACTGCCAGCCAAGGTGTCTGACGAGAGAGTTAGTGGTTGGGGGTCGTAGGGTGGATGGTTGGACTCGATGATCTGGAAGGGCTTTTCCAACCACTACTGAGAGTAACAAGCCCACATAAACTTTAAAGACTCTATTTAGGACAAGTTCAGCAGAGCAAAGGACATGCCGTGCTGGGTACAGGGGCTATGCACAAAACAAAGCAGACCCTTCCAACGCTTTATAGTGTTTTTCACCCACATTTTACACGATTTATGTAAATAACTGACAGTGTTTTACATTATTTAGGTAAAGGTATCTCCTGTTTGACGTTTACAACCATCTGATCCTGTCCCTACGCCTTATCCCTCCGTCACGTTCCTTTACAGCAGACAATGCTTCAGCCCGAGCAATAAAACTCCTCCTCCCTTCAGGTGGAACAAAGGAGCTGACTCAACCACTCAGTGTCCATTTAATTCTGGAAAAAGGAGGCCAAAGCGAAGGTTCTGTCCTCATTTATCGCAACTACGATTCCGTGATCCAGCATCCGCAGCACAGCCCTCACTGGAGGGCTTCATGGGGCACAGCAGACCCTCCGCCGCACACACTGCCAGGCAGCACCAGCCCCCCTATTCCCCCGCAACTACCGCCTCCAGACCCCGCAGCCACTCCGCCCTCCCCGCGGAAGTGACGTTACAGGGCGGGGTGGGGGGAAGGCCGTGAGCGGCAGTAAACAGCGGCTGGGGAGCCTCCATTTTGGAGCCGTTGCGGGTTCCCTCCGGTGTCCACCATGGGCAGCGTCCTAGGCCTCTGCTCCCTGCTCCAGAGGGTAAGTCGCTTCCCTTCCCCTCCCCTCCCCTTCTCTCCTCTCCTCTCCTGCCCGCGCTACATTCCGGGTCGGCCGCCGTGTCTCCCCATCCTCCTTGAGCCCTGCCCCTCCTCGAGCGCTGGGAGGCCGCGGACCCCTCCCGCTCCCTACTGGGCAGTCGCCTGCCTCGGGCCCGGCCCCGCCATGGGCTTCCGCGAGGATCCCCGGGCGAGGGCTGGAGCCGCTTCGCTGGGGCGGTGGGAGCTAAGCGCTGATCGGGACTGCCCGGCCTGTGCTGCCGGGCTCGCGTTACGGTACGGACGATTGGGGGCGGGGGGGTATGATGTCCTAGCATCCCCTTCTCGGGCTCGTAAGGGCGTCCGGAGCCGAGGGAATGTGCTGCGTTTAGCGGCCGTTTCTGGACGGAAGAGGCTGCGCGGGTTCTCCTCATCCGGGAGACGGCGTTCGTCTCCTCTGGCAGCGCTTTGTCTGCAGTGGCCCCGCCCTTGATCCTCGTCCCGGTGCTACGCGGAGGGCAGGAGCCGCCGCGGACGATGGCTGCCCCGGGCTCAAGCCTCGTTAGCTGGTTCTTCTTCACGGGAAACAGCGTTTTGAGGTGGTTTCAGAACTGTTGGTGCTGTGCAAAAGGGAAGTCGGTAGGGATTCTGCACGGCAGTCTGGGGCCTCCTGACCGTGCCCCCTGGCCCCAGGTCTGGCCCTGTGCAGTGTCAGACTGTAGGCGTTCGGCTTGAGAATGCCCTTGGGATTGTAAAAACCGTGATTTTTCCATACTGGGACTAAATTAAATAATGCAGATGTAGTCGGATCTTAACACACAGTTTAGTGGTTTAGCAAAATGCGTATGGACTGACGCTCCTGTTTTTGTGCTCTGATAAGGGCTTTTTTTTTCCGTAGGATGGAACGGCATTTTGTTAGGTGATACTTAAAGCTTTAATCGCTTGCGTGAAAGTATTCTAGAGCTGGTAAATCTGCGTGAGCTAAGCTTCCAGGCTTTTCTGTGTGTAAATAAGCAACTAGCAAACTGATAGCATATTGAAGGGCAGTTGTAGAGAGGTGGGGGTTGGGCTTTTCTCCCAGGCAACGAGCACCAGGATGAGAGGACAGGGCCTGAAGCTGCCAGGGTAGGGTTAGGTTGGATACTAGAAAGCCTTTTCTCACAAGGAAGGGTGTTCATACACTGGAAGGGATTGTCCAGAGCAGTGGTGGAGGTGTTTTAAGGGCAGACTGGATGTGGCCCTTACTGCCCTGGTCTGGCCAATGTGGTGATGTTAGGCAGTAGAATGGCTAGGACTCTCAAGGGACCCTAAATATCATCTAGTTCCAACCCCCCTGCAGAGGCAGGGAGACCTTCACTAGATCAGGTTACTCAAGGCCCCATCCAACCTGGCCTTGAATGTTTCCAGGGATGGGGCAGCTACAGCTTTAACAACCTGGTCCAGCATCTCAGCACTCTCTCAGGAAAGAACTTTTTTCCTTATGTCCAACCTAAATTTCTCCTCTTCAAGTCTGTAATCCTTTCCCCTTGTCCTCTCTCTGTGCAGTGTCATAGGCTGGACTTAGAGGTCTTTTCCAGCCTCAATAATCCTGTGATTGTGTGTTAGTGAAATGCTGTATGTTGCTTTAATTACATGTTAAACCCTACTTAATGTAGTAGCCAGTTAGGATTTAATTGCTAGCTGAAGATAGTTTATGCTTTAAACTATCGTCGAGTGCTAGCAAACATTACAATGTCTGCCCTGGTCCGAGTTATGCATTTTCAAGAGCATAAACAGCCTTTCTGATAACTACGTGGTGTTTGTAGTGCATGAAGCATCCCTTTACACTTGGTCGTGTTTGTGTCGATACAGAGGAATCCAGCTGATGTGGTTGTCTGTATAAAATGAAAATGATTTTTTGAGTAAGTCAGATTCACTGTGGGTAACTAACCCACTCCTCCCTCTTGCCTTTTAAGGGACAGAACAAGTTGGGGAGTTTTGTTTTGGGGTTTTTTCCCCCCGTTGCTTTAAAAGGACTTTAAAATTTACTTTCTCTTTAAATTAAAACCACAGCTGAAACCTGGGTGATCATCCTTACAGGAGAAATCTGCCTGCACTGGTCTCTAAGGCTGTGTTGTTATAAATAACGTTTATGGCTCTGTAGGAAGAAGGAGCTATGCAGGTGAGGTGGTAGTAGAAGCAGCTGCAGCCCTTTGTGCTGTACAGACCGTGCAGGGAGGATTTCTCTTGTCTGGGCAGAGGCTGCTGCTGTCAGTGCTTAGCTCCTCTGCAGGGCTGCATGTTGTGCCACCTTTATTTCTTCTGGCTTTGTTGGGGTTGTACCCCTGCCCTGCTGTTCTGATCAGGTAGTTCAGTGTAGTGTTATTTAAGAGCAGAGATGAGCCTGGGCAGAGGCAGGGGTGGTACGGGGTGAAGACTTTAGAGAGCACTGGCTACTCATAAAACCCATGATCCTGACCACCTAGACAGGTCAGGCAGGGGTGTTTCCAGTCTGCTGGGTCCTGCCTCCATGGCACTGTTGTCTGAAATGGCTCAGCTGCTGTTTCCTGACGTTAATGCTCACTGTCAAGGCAAAGATCTTGTTTGAATTGTTTCCTTTCAGCATTTGAGTAGGGATGAGTAGCTCAAACTGGACTGGTCCCAGTGGGGGGCTTAGTGTTTCTGTGAATCTTTGATTCAATATATGATCATTTAATCCTTGCTCCAGTAGGAAGATTATGTTTGATATTAAAAAGTTGTTACTGTGCCTCAGGGGCGCATGCTTGACTTTCAGTTGCATTTTGGGCTTTTCTATCTTGCAGTATTCATCATGTGGAATGTTTCTCTTGCATTTCCACTTCCCTGGAGAATGAAGTGACTGGTTTGTCTGCCCAGCTGGCTGCTGCCAGTATAGGCATGGGTCATCTTTTCTTTCTTATCCTCAGTGAACACCACAGACTCAGCTGCTCATTTCTCTCAAAAGCATGCAGGGGTGTGAGTCAGCTGGTTGCTGGATGGCAGCATTTGTGCAGTAGGTACTTGGGAACTGTTTTTCAAGGTTGCTTTGGAAGTGAAGCTCCAATCAAGCTCTTTGAGTTACCTAGTAAGCTGTGCTTCACCTGGGGAGTGACTATTAAGCTTTGATCTGTGTTAGCGGTGTCTTAAATGTTGGTGCTGCACTAGCCTTTTCCACAGGAGGTGTGCTCTGTCCTTGTCATCTGTGCTGATAAACTCAATTTCATGGGCCAAATTAATTCTGTTTTGCATTAGGAGTATTTTTTCCCAGTAGTATAGCAGCACCTGAAGGGAGGGAGCAGTGGTGTAATGGTTAGCTGCCTCCCTGGGCTAAACCGTGACAGTGGGTTAACTGCAAAAACGCTCTGCTTCAAAATAACAGTAATTCCAATCTAGAAGTTCCCGAAGACTTTTGTCTTGTGGTGGGGCACCTAGTTAATGGGAAAAGGCTTTCCTCTAGTTAGCATAGGCTGCAATGCTTGCATCTAGTGAATGTGCATCTACCTGCAGACCTCTTCCCATTGTTGCTTACTGAGATGACTTCCTTCACTTTATTATGTGTCTGCTTCTGAGTGTACATATCTGGTAGGAGGAAAGAAAACTTCCAAAGATCGGAGCATGGTAGAGTAATGTAGGTTAGAGGGAACCATTAGAGGCCAGCTCGTGTTCATAGCAGAGACGGTGTCCTGCTGAATCTAATAGCAGAATTAGATCAGGTGGCTCTGGGCCTCACCCAAACCAGAGTTGTTGTAGTGACTGATTACTCTTGCTGTAAAAAAATTCACTATTGAGATGAAATGTGTCCTGAAATTAGCACCTTCATGGTGTTTGTGCTGTGGTGATGCGTCCTTTTCTGAACGCCCTCACCACTGCAGCTTTCCGTACTAAAGTGACTGTAGCAGGAGTCTACCTTTTTTGACCTTTTGAGCAAAACAAACATAGTAGTGGTTTGCTGATTTAAAGATGATTCTGTAGCAGAGGGAGTGAAAATCCTCGGAGCACAAGTATGGAAAGAATCCAAGGAGTAAAAGACCAAGTTTGGGGGGCCAGTGTTGGTCTGATTGGACCTGTAAGAGCAGATGATCTGAGCCTTCCTGAAGGCCTCTCAGGATGCTGTCAGGTGTCTTGGTGGTCTGTCTTCCTTGCGAGCCCTGAGGCCTTCCTGGTAGTGGCAGGCTGCTGGCATTTTCCTCTGCGATGTGACTAATCTGAGAGCTGACACATGCCAGTCCTGCAGGATGACAGATATGCATTTGAGTAGCTGCTAACATGCTCATGTGTTTTTGACTCAGTGATGAACACCTTGGCTTCTGTCACAAGGTGAAGGGGTCTTTGCTTGTGCTGGGGGAGAAGCTGGGGTTTACTGCCGTCCAGTGTATTACCAGAGTTTGTGTGGCCTGCTGTGGCTCAGAGAGGGCAGCGCTTGCCTGGTGACTCCACTTCAGCTGAGGAGTGTGTGGACTGCCAAACTGGGCTGTTAGCTGCTCTCTGGGAATCCTTTTGTCTTCTAGGCAAAACACTTTTGTAAGTTAAAACCCAACCAAACCATGGCCATGACGTTTTGATTGCCCCTCTTCTCTTACCACTTATGTTTACTGGTGGAGTCCTGCCCTTCCTTGGCTTTCTGAATTGTCACCCAGCAATGGGCAGGAATTGCCAAGAGGGAGTGTGTTTCCTGCCCGCTCCCCACGGTGGAATAGCACCCGCTGCTTCCTCCTTCCTGTAATTTTCTGCTCAAGAGTTAAGGACAGATTTTTTTCTCTGTGATGTCAAAGCTGTATAGGTTTCCTGTCTAACTTTGTTGTGACGTCTGGTAGCTGTGGTGGTCCCTGCACTGTGGGTCTGCTTGGTTCTTGCCTTGTGTCACAACACAGTAATGCGGTATGGCAATAGCTGCTCAACACACGGTGCTCAGCACCCGAGCTCTAGGCTGTTTCCCGTGTTGCTTGTGCTCCAGTGTGTCTGTGGCCCAGCTCTCCCAGGTGCCGAGTTGTGTCTAGGTGGCAGCTCTGATCAGTTGTGGATTTTTCCTGCAGTGATTTTAGTCTCTGCAGCTGCGGAAGGGAGGTTCTGGCTATTAACTAAAAGCAATCCTTGCATCTCATTTAGCTAGAATGAAATACAGTTCAGGAGAGCAGTTGAGCCTGGGGCCAGTCATTGCTTTCTCTGGATGGGTAAGTGGTAACTCTTGGCGTGGTACTGACTTCTGTGTGCAGTGGTGTGTTAGAGAGTGCTGCCAGGGGGCTTTGTTGCACATGGCACCGATTTAACCTCTGTAAGTGATGAGGTGCAGAGGATGAGTAATTTTCCGTCTTCTGAAGATCCACGCAGCCTAATTAAATATTGAAGTGTAGCAATGCAGAGCTCCTAATTTGTGTTCTGTCTCTCCACCAGGTACCATGCTTGTGTGGGAGTGCCCCATGCCTGCTCTGCCGATGCTGCCCCAGCGGAAACAACTCTACCATCACTCGGCTGATCTATGCCTTTTTTCTGCTACTTGGAGTGAGCGTTGCCTGTGTGATGCTCATACCAGGCATGGAAGGACAGCTGAAGAAGGTCAGGTTACCTCTTTGCTAATGTGTTTGATGGAACAAATGCCAGAGACAACTACAAACTGTTTCTTGACAGTGGGGGTTTCATTTGGGAATGTGGAACTGTACTGCCGCTGGTGTTTCAGCCAGCATTAATGTGGTTGTAAATAAAGAGCTCATGGGACAATGGTAGCCTGGGTGAGGAGCGCTAGTCAAAACTGAAGCTATTCAGAGGAGAAGAGCCTTGTATTGGACAGGATGTCACTTGCGTATGTCAGATTTTAAATAAACACACTTGTGTTTGTGAGGCTTTCTGACAGACTGTGATTGCTGTTAATAAAGGAAAATAACCCCGTCTACAACATGTGCAGGGTTCACTGTGCTGCACTAATTACAGCTCTCGGTAAAGAGGCTTGCCACTAGTGACAGCAGACTGTTTTCACTAAGGACTTTAAGAAGTGCTTACAGGCTGCAGCAGCTACAGTTCTTTACTTCCCTAAAGGTACAGTCGGGCATGTGAAATGACAGCGATAATCTGAGGTGTGGGATGGCTTGTAGGTTCAGAGCTTGGGTTGTGATGGCTCTGGTCTGTTAGTCTTTGTTTTGCTGGGTGTAATTGTTTTCTGGTAGATTAGTATTAAGCTGGCTTTTGAATTTCTTGCCCTCAAACAATGTGTAGATCACTGTAACCATATCAGAACTTCAGTGAGAGCCATGTGAGTCACCTGGGGAAGGAAACCGAAGTCTTGGTGCATGATTTGCCTTCAGAAACACTTTGCTGTGGACATGGTGGTGACCTGTCACTGAAGTGTCTTGCATTTATCACAGATTCCTGGCTTTTGTGATGGAGGGCTGGGAACAAGCATCCCTGGCGTGCATGGCCATGTGAACTGCGATGTGCTGGTGGGTTACAAGGCCGTGTACCGTGTGTGTTTTGGCATGGCCATGTTTTTCCTTCTCTTCTCCTTATTGATGATCAAAGTGAAGAGCAGCAATGACCCGAGAGCGACGGTGCACAATGGGTAAGATACGGACTGAGCTGTGGTGTGGGTGGTGCTCCGTGTATGCCCTGCAGCTCCTTTGGGAGTAAAGCCTGGCGCTGAGCACACAGGTCACCTTTCCTGTTCTGTAGGCAGTTTCCAAGTTGCTAGAGGAGAGGTGTTGCAGCAGAGGGCGTTGAGAGTTGTTGGAGTTTTTAGAGGTGGCAGATTAATTTTTGTGAAAGGACAAGATACGCATGGCTGTTAACTTTCCAGAGCCTCGCATGTCATCCACCTGGAGGCTTTTCCAAGAGATGAATAACGGTACTAAGCTTCATTTCACTGGGATTTTTTTTTTTCCTCCCAACAGATAAAGCTGTGGAATCCTTGACTTTATGAATTACACTCCTCTTAACTTTGGTGTTTGTAAGAACTTTTTTTCCTGAAGAGATGAGAGTTACATACAAATAGGACGCGTGTCTTCCCCCTCTGCTCTCTTTTCCTAGGTCTCCCTTCTCAGTGAGATGATACGTCTGGGTTCTGAGCTTCCAAGGAAATTTTTCTTCTGTATTTCGTTATCAGCCCTGAAATCAGAAGTCATTTTATTCTCAACTTGGCACGAAATTGAACATTTCCACATGAAGTGATTGAAAAATCCAAATTATTTCTCTAGGAAAATGAAAATAATAAACACTGGAGGAGCAGAAAGGGCCTAATTTATTTCTTGAATTTGTTTTGATCTAAAGATGATCCCGATTGTGGTGTTAGGGTGTGTTTAACAACAGTAACTTAGTTCAGCCTTTCCTTCCACCCTGCTTTGCTCAGGAAAGCACAGCTGTTAAAAGCAGGATACATTCAATGCCAACACTGTGGGGTAGTGTGTGTTTTTTTTT
>VZRI01012750.1:23962-49871 GCA_013397515.1 Upupa epops | reverse complement strand
CCCCCCCCAAGTCATTTCTTCTCCAGGCTAAACACCCCCAGCTCCCTCAGCCTTTCCTCATCAGACTTTCCCTGCAATCCCTTCCCCAGCCTCATTGCTCCTGTGGACCTGCCCTAGCACTTCAATCTCTTTCTTGGAGTGAGTGGCCCAGAACTACCACCACCAGTACTTGAAGTGAAACATCACCAGTGTGCGGTACAGAGGGAGAATTACGTCTCAGTCCTGCTGACCACACTGTTTGCTATTCCTAATGAAGTCCAGAAAGCCAGTGGCCTTTCATGCCACCCAGTCGATTGTCAGCTAGGTCCCTCTCTGCTAAGTTGGTCTCCAGCCACCTATCCCCCAGTCTGTCTTGTACATCTTTTTGTTGTAGGAACTGAATGCAGAGTGGTAGGGAACTGTAGGAGGCTGGTTTTTTGTTGTTGGTACCACCCAGGTCTTCTGCCTCTGGTTTTGATACTAAAGCCAGGTTGGTGGTGTTTTAATGCATTTATCTAATGCACAGACAGGCTGTTAGCCTTGCTGATAAAGTTTAAACCTAGAAGTACCCAAACAGCTCGCTCACACACTTCTACTCTGTTCCATCTTCGTGTGAGTTACCGGGCAGATGCCAGTGTAGCACCGTTTCAGCAGAGTTCTGGAGAACAAAGATCTCAGACCGATAAATAAGTTTC
Source organism: Upupa epops (assembly GCA_013397515.1). Lineage (NCBI taxonomy): Eukaryota > Metazoa > Chordata > Aves > Bucerotiformes > Upupidae > Upupa > Upupa epops. The sequence continues at coordinate 49,197 of VZRI01012750.1, read as the reverse complement.
TCCTCCTACTTCCAAAACAGTGAGTTGTTGAGTGGGTTAAAACCCAGCTCTGCTTTGATCTGATTCACAAGAGCTGCAGGTTTCAGCAGTGACCTGTCTTCTCCAACTGTTTCCCTCTAGGTTCTGGTTTTTCAAATTTGTGACGGTGCTGGTGGTTAGTGTGGGAGCCTTCTTCATACCCGAGGGACCGTTCACAACTGGTAAGGGAATACTGTGTCGTGTGCAGTCGTACCTGGTTTAAAAGCAGAAGTGAGTGCGTGCTGGTGTCCTCTATAGCTAATGGAGCTGTGTAACGTAGCACTTGTCTGTGGTGAGAGGCACGCTGTGTCGGGGTGGTTCTGAAATGCTTTCATTTCTCTTCTAGTGTGGTTTTATGTAGGCATGGCTGGAGCATTCTGTTTCATTCTTATTCAGCTGGTCTTGCTTATCGACTTTGCCCACTCCTGGAATGAATCTTGGGTTGAAAAAATGGAGGAAGGCAACTCAAGATGCTGGTATGCAGGTAAGGCATTGTCCTACAGTCAGGTTTCAAGCGCTGTTGGGGTTATGTTCAGCTGTTCACCGGGTAGTTGTCATGGGTTGGAATGAAGGTCTAAACCTGTTTGTGTTGGTGCCTGCCGTCCAAGCACAGCAATCAGCTCTCACCAAGAATTCAACAGACAGTGAAGCAACTTTGCTAGGAAGAGAAGAATGTATTGAACCCATCACCAATAATAAAAGGAAAAAATCTCCAAACAAGTAAAAGAATAACAACAGAAACTGTGTTGCAGTGCCTTTACACACTCTGAGAGGAAAGGGAGGCGGCTGACACACTGGGTTTTGGCTTCAGATGAGAATCCTGGGCCAAGAGAGTGTATGCTAACACTCTTAACTGGAGGGGAAATTCAGCTGTCCCCTTCATCCGTACAGTTTAGTAGGCCTGATCCAGGGGCCTCTTTCTCTGTTTCTCCTCCTCCTCTCCTTTTTAGCTACAGCTCCAGGAGAGGGAAAGGGTTAGGGGTTCACCACTGTCTGGCCTGTTCAAAGGCTGTCGAGCTGAACCCAGTGGCAGAGCAGTGGCATCAGTCCAAGCTTCTTCTGCGTTCCATCCTTCAGGAAAGGGGGAGCTTTGGCCCCCCTGGGGAGACTGAAGTGCCTGACTTTACGGCCAGGCCTTAACCCCATCCAGGGAGTTGCAGCCTCATCACCCTTTAGGGCAGCTAGGCCTAGAATCCTTGGTCATGCCCCTGCCCCACTCTGCCCTGAGAGGGGAGGGGTGGCAGGGGGAGGCTGTCGGCCTTGTTGAGAGCTCTCCTTTCTCTCTGCTGAGAGACGGGACCAGAAGGGAGAAAATGGGAAGCCTGCTCCCTTTTATAGACTCTGTCCACTAGTCACCTGTAGGGTCAGAATGCTGACCCAGGGATCTACTGGGAGAGAACTACCATCAGCTTCAAAATAAAATGCTTTTTTGGCATAAAAGCACAAAAAATCAACGCCTGAAAATTTGGCAATTTTCAAACTACAGCACCAGAGCGCAGAAGAGCTGCTTCGTGTGTGAGTATATCGGCTCCCCTGTCTTCCTGTCCTGATCTCAAGGGAGGGGAAGGGATGGTAGGGAGAGGGGCAGCAGCCTCTAAGAAATAATATCTGATCCTTGGGAAGGGAGCATTGGTTTAGAATGGCAGAGAAGTGGAAGTTGCAGTGTTTGGAGTTTGTTGTGTCTTAGTGCTGATGACAAACAAACCAGCCTGCTGCTGCATTTGTGTTGAGCGCAATCATCTCAAGCACTTGTATTCTCTTGATCTGCTGGTAGGCTGTTTTTCAGAGGTAGGTGCTGAGTGAAAAGCCAAGGGAGTGAAAGAGAGCAGCGGTCATCTTGCTGGAGAAATGGTAACTGTTAGTTGTGACAGCATGTCAGACGGGAGAACGTAGGTGTTCCAAAGGACGGAGCAGTGCGTCTTTGTCGGTGTTTTAATAGCGCGGAACCTGGAAACATGGCTTGGGTTTCCCTTCTGTCAGAGTGCTGGTTCTTCTGCTTCTGCTTTTGAAGCTTCTAGCCCAGGTGTGTGTGGTGTAGCTGTCATCCTCCATGCTTGTTCTCCTTGGTCACTGCTAGAGTACAGGAGAGCCAGGCACAGCTTCCGGCTCCCCACTGCTGGTGTTTGTTCTGTTCAGCGCCTCAGAGAGCTGGGTTTCGCTCCGGAATTGCGCACAGTGTCTGAAACCCGGTCATCATGCACTGCTAGATTTCAGTCGTCTCGTTATTAATCCGTCTGTCTGTGTCCCCTCACAGCTCTGCTCTCAGCTACAGCTGTCAATTACCTGCTCTCTCTGGTGGCTGTTGTCCTGTTCTACGTTTATTACACGCGCCCGGAAGGCTGCTTTGAGAACAAGACCTTCATTAGTGTGAATATGCTGCTGTGCATCGGTGCCTCTGTGATGTCGATTCTGCCCAAGATTCAGGTACGGTTTTGGTTCGGTGACCTGTGCCCTTCCTCTTCTGTGCTGTCAGTGCCAGAGAACCGGGACACTTGGTGTCAGAAATAGTGTGGCTGAGGGCAAAAGCAGTTGTCAACCTGTTGTCCAACTCCCCCACCACTGAGGCCACACGTCAGGCAGCTGGGTTCAGGTTTGGGCTCCTTGCTCTAAGAAGGACACAGATGCTTGAGGGGGTTGAGAGAAAGGCAGTAAAACTGGTGAAGGCCTAGAGCACGAGTCCTGTAAGGAGCAGCCGAAGGAGCTGGTTGTTCAGCCCACAGAAAAGGGGGCTGAAGGGAGGGAGACCTTACTGCTCTCCACAAGTACTTGAGAGGAGGCTGGGATAAGGTGGGGCTCAGCCTCTTCTCCCACGTGACAGGACAAGACATCCCTATGACCTGGGGTTGTGTCAGGGAAGGTTTAGGTGGGACATCAGGAAAAGTTACTACAGTGTTGAGCGCTGGAACAGGCAGCACAGGGGTAACCATCCCTGGAGGCTGGTAAAAGAGGTTTGTTCAGGTGTGGTTCACTGGTAGTCTTGGTGCTGCTGCAGTAATCCAAAGGAGTCTGTGGTTGTGCCCAACTTTTCAACTGCCTGACTTGGCTGTTCTCGTGACTGCTTTGTCTAGGAATCTCAGCCGAGGTCTGGTTTACTGCAGTCCTCTGTGATCACCGTTTACACCATGTACCTGACGTGGTCAGCCATGACCAATGAGCCAGGTAGGTGCAGCAGCAGGCTGGGGCTTTGTGGGGTGCCACCCGATTGCTGGGCTGCAGTTTTGTGCAGGGCAGTGTGGGAACTGGGTGCTGCAGCGCTGCAGGTGAGAGGCAGGACTCACTGGTTGGTGTGCTTTCCCCTTGCTCCAGCTGTCTGTAATAACTGGGGAGATACCTGCAAAGATCCTGAGGTTTTCCATGGTCTTCCGTCACATGGAAGAATTTCCAGCTGTTACTGGTCGGGTGGCAGTCATCTGCTCCTGCTTTGCGTATTGGCACAGCTCTTCCAGGATGAGCCACAGGGTTCATCCCCTGCTGGGTGACTGATGTCACCAGCTGCTGGCTGTGTTCTGTTGAGTTGGAGATCTAAAGAAGCCTTGAAGTGTTTTGAATATTTCTTGTCTCTGGAAACAGCCTAATGTCTGTAAAAGAAAGAAAAACCCACCGGGGGTTCTGGTGAATGAAATAAGCTGATTTTTGGTCATTTTAATCACGGCCCTGATCGTGCAGGGGTGGTGCTTGTGTCACAGCAGTTATGGGGCAGTGAGACTGGCTGCTCGTTTCAGCTGCTTGGTCTGTGTTAACAGAGAACCCGTGGTCGTGTCAGACCCGCCTTGTAGGGAACCCCGTTTGCTGAAGTTAGTGTGTTTGGGACACTTGTTTCCTAGGAGCGGTTTCTAAAGCTTCCTGTGCTTTTGGGCATCCAGCTCCAGAAGCTGAGCAGCGAAGCGGTTGATGCAGCTCTCGTATAAGCAGAGTCTTTTCATCTGATCACGGATTTCGATGCTGTGCGCTGTCATTTACTTGCTTCAGAGAAACTCCAGGCTAAAACTAGATCTGGGGCTTTCTTCACTGCCACAGTCACAGTGGTTCTGTGGCTGCATGTTCGATGTGGAAATGCCATGTTGAGGGTCTGTTCCTTCCTGGTGCTGATGTGATCTCCTGCCCCCCAGACAGGCGCTGTAACCCGAGTTTGCTGAGCATCATTGGCTATAACAGCACCGTCGTTCCCACCCAGGGCCAGGTGGTTCAGTGGTGGGATGCGCAAGGAATTGTGGGGCTGGTTTTGTTCTTGCTGTGTGTGCTCTACTCAAGGTAAGAGTCCTTCAGACGGTTCTGAGTCACTTGTACTGCTGCTCTAACAGTGTGTGTTTGGGTAACTGTGCTGCATCCTCTCCTGTTAAATGCAGCATCCGAACATCCAATAACAGCCAGGTGAACAAGCTGATGCTGACCAGCGATGAGTCCACTCTGATAGAGGATGGAATGCCCAGGAGTGATGGCTCCCTCGATGATGACAGTGATGTTCACCGAGCCATAGATAACGAGAGGGATGGAGTTACTTACAGTTACTCCTTCTTTCACTTCATGCTTTTCCTGGCATCGCTCTATATCATGATGACCCTCACCAACTGGTACAGGTATTTGTTTGACTCAGCAGACGAGATGCTGCTGCCCCTGGGCAAGGAGGGCTGAGGTGTGTGAGTGCTGCAGGGAGCAGCACTGCCCCCCAGCTCTGCTGAGGGGGTTGTTTGACCGTTGGAGGCCAGCCTTGTTCACAGGTGGCTGTCATGTTTGCCAGGGAAGTGACTGCTGTTCACTGGACAGCTAAAATGCATCCTGCTGGAGTGAACGGGATAGAGTCTTAAATCCTCTAACAACTAAAAATAACTCAGCACCAGGCCCTTGTCTGGTGCAGAGTGCTGGAGAAGAGGAAGAGGCAGGAGATCTTCCATAGCAGGTCAGGGGAGAGGGGAGAGGCGATCCTTCCCAATGGTTTGGCACTGCTGACGCTGTACCTGGAGGGTTGGACCCAGGCCTTGGCTCAGCAGTACGGGAGAGACAGGGATGTACTGGAGAGAGTCCAACAGAGGAGAGCAAAGATGGAGGGACCAGAGCATCTCATATGTAAGGAGAGGCTGAGAGGGTACTGCTCAGCCTGGAGAAGACTCTGGCAGTCCCATCAATGTATATATGTATATATATGAGTACCTGGGAGAGGGGAGCTCAGTGTGTTTTTAGGGGTGCCCACCGTACAGATGGATGTGAGCTGTCTGCAAGAAAGGTGGAGATGACTTCTGAATTGTGGAGCTGAAGTGGCAGTGAGAACAGTGCTGTGAGAACAGTGGTGAGGGGTGGCTCACTGCACAGTTAGGTCCTGTTGAACAAGGAGTGCAAGTTACCTTCTTTTCCTCTCTTCACAGCCCAGATTCGTCTTATGAGACCATGACCAGCAAGTGGCCATCTGTGTGGGTGAAGATCTCTTCAAGCTGGGTTTGCGTCGTGCTGTACGTGTGGACTCTGGTTGCACCGCTGGTTCTCACAAACCGTGACTTTGACTGAGTAGCTCTGCCCTCTCGGGAGGTTGTTGTCACCCCGCGGTGTCATCGATGCGAGCAGTATTCCAGACAGCAGTGCAGTTGTAAATAGGTGTGTGTGTGTGCCCTGCTCTCTTCTGCATGAGTCTCCCTGCGTCATGTCTCGTCACGTCACTGAATGACTTGTTCTAGATGCGCTTGGTGATGGTTGCTGTAGCAGCTGATTCCACAGGGTCACTCTCAGCCCGAGTGCTTTGGGAGCCTTAGGTGAGGGACCAAGGAGTAGGTTTTCTCCCCTCACTTGTATTTAAGGGTTGTGGAAAAGGCGGTAACTGGCAAAACAGCGTTAGGTCGGGAAAAGGAGCTGCCTCTGGTTGGGTTTGAGTGAGCACTGTGCGACCCAAACCCGGAGTTCCCTGAGCGCCTTGCAGCACTTTGAGCTAAGGGCCTGCTCCCCTCACCTGCCAAGGGCTGTAAGGGCTCCAGCGCGCTGGGGAAGCGATGTGGCTCCCTGGGGAAAGTGGTGCTTGAAACCCCTTGGCGCCGATGTTTTTTGTGCTGCTGCAGTGTCCCGTGGCTGGCCAGAGGACAGACCCTGGGGAGAAGCATGCCAGTAGCAGATGCTCAGACATGTTTGTGAGACGCCTGTTCTCGTGTGCACCTCTGTGTTCCTTTCCTTTAGGTAGTTTAGTGGGGTAGCTATGCTGTATTTATTGTGGGGTTGGTGGGCTACTTTTTCTTCGCTGAACTGCAATCACAGAGTACCCGAGGAAGTGTGAGGCTGGTATGAGGACACTCGAGGTGTTGTGGTGACATGGGGGAAAAGGGGTGCTGCCGTTAGAGTAGCTGAAGGAGGCTGCTGGTGACCGAGGCCTTGGCAGCAGTGTTTTTGTAAGAGATCCGGGGTTCTGAACCTGTCAGTGCTTCACTGTGCTGGGCAGCTTCTTCTTGTCCACTGGCAGGGATGCGACTAGAACCTACAAAGTCTAAATCTCGAGTGTGAGACGTTGGTCTGCTGGGTTAAAATACCACGTAGATGCCATGTAGTATCAAGTCTTCACTGCTTTAGTGCTCGCTGCCTTGCACCCAAGTGCACAAGCTGCATCGTTTAGGTTTCTTCTTTGCTACAACCTGAGCCTAGAGCAGCCCGGCCGGGAAGGACCCCTGAGCCTCCGGCAGATGTCCCTTGGCCCTGATGCTTTGGTGTTGACAATGCCCCTTTTTTGTTGCTAGTCTTTCTCTAAGCATTTATTGTCATCCTGCACTTAACCCCTGACCTTTCCTGCCCCAGGCTGACGGTCAAACCGAAGATGGTCATGGAGGGGGTGGTAAAGGCTGTAGTAACTTGGAAGATGCTGTTACCTTACTAATAAATTTGGAACAAGTTGTCCAGCGACTTTTTCTGTCTTAGTGCTGCCAGTGTGGGGAGGGCAGGGTTTGTGCTGTCCTCTGCTCTGTTCTCAGACAGGCGACCACTGCGGGGGACCCCTGTGAGCAATCGCGTTCTTTGCTTTGTGGGACGTCTTACCTGAGCCTCTCTGTGCCCTGAACCCAGGGGTGCTGCATGTGAGCTTGCTGCTGCTGCTGCTCCTGCAGCTGCTGCACTGGGTCAGTGTGGGTAGGGAAGCTGAACAGCAGTTCCAGTGCAACAGTTCCCGAGTCCTGTAACAAGTAATCAGTCATCCAGATAGAGGCAGAGACTCATCATCAGCTCTGTCTGGACTACTGCTCTGGCGAGGGGAAAGAAGGTAAATTTGAATGCGGGGCCACAGACCGGTCCAGGGTGGAAGGGACCTCAGAGATCACCCACTCCCAGCCCTCTGCCATGGGCAGCGACACCTCTCACCAGAGCAGGTTGCCCAAAGCCCCATCCAGCCTGGCCTTGGACCCTTCTAGGTCTGGTGCAGCCACAGCCTCCCTGGGCAACCTCATCCAGGGCCTCAGTTCTCTCCCAGGGAGGGATTTCTTACAGAAAGCTCTTTCAGCTTGAACCCATATCCCTGTCCTGTCACTAGAGTCTCTCCTAAAAAGTCCCTCCAGCTTTCCTGTGGCCCCATTTGGGTACTGGAAAGCTGATGTAAGGTCTCCTGGGAGCCTTGTCCTCTGCAGGCTCAACAGCCCCAATTCCCTTACCTGTCCCCAGAGTAGAGGGGGCTCTGAGCATCCTTGTGACTTCCTCTGAAACAACTCCAGTAGCTCTAGGTCCTCCTTGTACTGGGGACTCCATCTGAGATTTCACTTGAGCAGAGGAGAGGGGCAGAATCTCCTCCAGTGACCTGCTGGTGATGCTTCTTTGTAGCCAGCCCAGGTCACAGTTGGCTGCCTGGTGAGGGCCAGATGACACTCACCCAAGAGTCCTTGGCGAGCTGGCAGGAGAGCTCACCAAGCCTCTCTCCATCATTTTGCACCAGTCCTGGTCAGCCAGATGACTGGAAGGTGGCTGATGTGGTGCATGTCTTTGAGAAGGGCTGAAAGGAGGATCCAGGGAGCTACAGGCCTGTCGGCCTGACTTCAGTGCCAGCAAAGATCATGGACAGGAGCACAGTGGGAGAGCTCTCAGGGCAATCACAGGGCAGCCAAGGATCAGGGCCAGCCAGCATGGGTTTATGAAAGGGACATTTGCTTAACCACCCCGGTCTCGTTCAATGTCCCTGTGACTCCCGTTTTGGAGGGGCGGGAGGCTGTGGTTCTCCTGGGTGAGTAAGGACAGAGCCGGGGCAGTGGTCTGCAGTTGGGGCAGGGGAGGTCTAGACTGGATCTTAGGAAGGGGTTTTCTACAGAAGGAGTGGTGAGGCCCTAGAGTGGCCTTCCCAGGGGAGTGGTTGAGTCACTGTCCCTGGAGGCACTCGAGAAGCCTGCAGACAGGTGCTCTGTGACAGGTTAGAGCAGCAGCCACAGAGGGTGTTACTGGGCGTTTCTCCACGGGTATTTAAGTATTTGTGGGGGTGGGGATGGTCAGACAGGGTGATCTGGGAGGTCCTTTCCAACTAGGTTTACTCTGAAGCTCCCATTGCACGTGTGAAGACAATAAAACCCAGTTTCTCCCGGGGCGGGAACATCCTGCACGCAGGAGCTTCCCGTAACTGCCTTCAGCTCTGGGGACAGAAGACTGCAGCAGTGGCTTCATTTGCCCTGCGTATTTAACGAGGTGCTCAGGGCAAGGTGCTAAGCCTGACAACTGCACCTAGGACCGGCTGAGGGAGCTGGGATTGTTCAGCCTGGAGGAGACTCCAGGGCCACTACTCCCCTGCAAGGGTGGAGACTCCGGTGTCAGTTGCCTGGAGAGATCGTGGCTGCACCCTCCCTGGAGGTGTTTAAGGCTGGGCTGGATGAGGCCTTCAGCAACCAAGTCTGGTTGAGTGGCATCACTACTATGGGGGTAGGTGAGTTCTGAGGCCCCTTCCCAGGTGAGCCAGCCTGTGAAGCACCTTCGGAGTGAAGGCAGAGCTCTTCCCCCAGGAAGCAAAGCTGCAGTTCCTGCACGTTCCTGCGCAGTACTGAAGGAAAGCAGCCTGCTGCATCTGCCGCTTCTTCTGGAGGCTGAGAAACAAGTGGTGAGGTTTGGAGGGAACTGCCCTCTGGGAACTGTGCATGGCTGCAGAACCTCTGTGCATCCACAGAGACTGCTGAGCCTACCCCCAGCACCCAGGAAGAGACCACCCTGACCAAGGAGCACACTTAGGTAACGTTTATTTAATCAGAGGAGATGGTCCAAGTTTAAAGGTTCTCATGCAGTCAAGGGGCCTGGAAGCCGTGAAATCTCTTCCCCAGTCTGTGCTGTGTGCAAGCACTTCCACTGCAGTGAAAGTAAGGCAGACCCGAGATTGAGCAAGGTACAGGCACTTTGTTCCCAGTCCAAGCAGGGGGGAAATGTAAGCCTACATCAGGTCCTGGTCCCGCCCCGCTCCGAAAAAGCCTCCCCACTTCTTTGTTAAAGAAGGCATTGTAAANGAAAACAGCACTCCAATCCTGTTCCTACTGCCACGAGTTCAGTTACCTGGGGACCGCAGCAATACGTAAAACCAGGCGTGTGACAGCAGGACAGCACCAGCTGGAGCTGATCCTGCAACCATGTCCTCACAGCTCACCTGAGTGGGCAAAACAACTGTGCGCAGAGAACAACAGAAGTTCCATGGTGTCTGGTTACATAAAACGGTCATTTACAAAACCTCATCTATCAAATAATACTCTAAATAAATAGTTCATCTTCACAACTATGTACAGAGCCACCATGGCGTCAGTTATCCAGGAAGGACAGATCTGTGTCCATGGGCGCTGGGGCCAGTTCGCACAGATAGAACAGCGTGGCTTCGCTTGCTTCGGCCTCCGTCAGGGGCTCCAGCCGTACCAGTTTGCTCTGGGTGGGCTCGGGATCAGTGCTGCTGTCCAGGAGCTCATCCACTTCCGGGGCTCTGTTGGCAGAGGAAGGAGTTCCCGCTGCAGAGCTCTCACTTTCAAAGTCGGAGCCTGACTTTCCGTCGAAGAAAGCCAGGAGTGGGAACGCAGTGTACTGGATCAGCTGTTTTTCTGAAGAAAAAGAAATCCCCCAACACCGTCAGCTCCTGTGCCTGCTGCCAGCAGAACACAGAACACAACACCCTGCTCACACAGCAGTGAATAAAACCACTGCGGGGGTTCAGCTTAGCTGCGTGACAAAGAGTCCTTGCAGTCACACTGACACTGTTCAGGTTCTCCTCAAAAGCCATGGTTTTCTCTGTGCCTGATACAGTGCCAGCTCCCCCCACCTCGCTCTGAGAGCAGACACAGCCACCGTTTCACCTCTGGGCAGGACACTGAACCAGAGAGCAAGTCACCAGGATGGCCTGGAGAACAACGCCTGCTCCACGCTTCAACAGAGCCCAACAAACCTGGCTTAGAAACCTGCGTTTCCTGAGAGGCTTCGGGATCAGAGCTGCTCTTGGTAGTTTCTATTCCCTTCGTCTCCACCTGGAAATGAAAGCAGAATCGTCAGCAGCACTCAAGAGCTGCGGAGTACCGGTGGGCCTCGCTGGTGAAGCCATGCCATGCTATCCGCTAACTACCCCCAGAGCTGGGCTGGACACAGGCAACGGCAGTGCTCAGGCAGGACCTGAAAGGCTCAGCCAGGGCCAGCAGAATCCAACAGCCAGCCGCCGCCCTGTTGCTCAGCCTTATGTTCCTGCTCCCAACAGACAACGCAAACGGCACTGCTCTGACCTAGTGTGTCCTACGTTCAAGAACGGAGTCTCAGAGCAGACCGTGCCCAGGCACCGGCCTCAAGACACCCCTACATTACCGCTACATGTGGTCTCCTGCGTCCTGTCTGAAACCTAACTGGGATGGATCCAGCTGCAGCCCTTTGCGCTCCCGGATGTCTCCCATGCCAGAGCACCCAAACAGTGCAGTCACACCAGTGAAGAGTCAGCCACCAGTAAGTTTGCATTGCTCGCTACGATGAACACTGAGCAAGAAACATAAGACTTACTTTGGCGTTGGGGACATGATCTGCAGGGCTCATCTGCACGGAGCTTGTAAAAAGCTGGATAAGATAAAATACATGAAGGTTTAGCTATCCCACTGTGGCGTTAAGAACACAAGAACATCACATCTGCCTGTGTGGAAACAGTCCCTGTGCTCAGCGTCTCTGCTCCGCTAGCCCGAGCAGAGTTTACCTACGGGCTAGAGAAACCCCAAAGCCACACAGACCACAACCCTCTGAATCTAAAGGAGGTGCAGGAACCCCGGTCACTGAAGACCTAACGGCATGAGCAGAGCTGAGGTGAGCTACGGCTGTTTGCTGTGCACTTAACACACCGACTCCCTGTGCTGCTGCACAGAGGACTGGGTGCAGTAAGGAAGAACTGGGTGCAGTAAGAGCCAGAAGGTGACATCAACTGGGGAAGCATTGCCAACAGGCGGGAGAGAAGAGCTGCTGCTAAGAACAATCCCAGCGAGCTGGCCAACCAGGACTGCCCCCGGTTCAGCAGCCAAAGGCATGTAGGACACAGTGACCTCACGCACAGACCCAGGACTGGGAGCAAACAGAGAAGGAACGGCTCTCTGGAGAGGGATGGGGGGTTGTGGCAGACAGCATTCTACTCTGAGGCAGCAGCAGGGCCTGTTTGCAGGGGGTCACTGGAAGCCTTTGTTCTCTCTGCACAGCACCTGATGCCACTTCAGAAAGAGCATCCAGTTGCAGGCCTCCCAGCACAAGAGTCTCTGGAGAACCACGGGTGCTTGGGGGCTAATGACATACAAGATGCTGCGGGGATCTCGGCTCCCCTTGTCCAGAAAGGGCAGTCAAGGGAGGGTAACTGCACTTAACACTGCTGCTGACAAGATGACGCAGAGGTGACCAGCTCCACAGAGGCGGACAGAGGAGGAGACGCAAAAGCTACAAGCTGGAGAGGGTACAATTGCAATGACACGAAGAAGAGTCAAGTGCTAGCACAGGCAGCAGAGAGTCTGTGGAATCCCCCAGCTGTGTAGACTTCAAAGGTTGAGCCAGCAAGGACCTGAGCAACACGATTCAACCCTCAAGCTGTCTCTGCTTTGAGCACGGAGGCTGTACTAGAGGACAGGCACAAGGGCCTTCTGAACCTGTACAAACCGTAGCACTCAACAGGGATCCCAAGCAGAACTGGAGGCACATGCAAACTCCTAAGGCAAGGCACTGAAACAGCAGAGGAACTCGCAGAGCGACTGCCAAGAGCGTGCCAGCCCCAGCTCACCGAGGCCACACCACCCTGTCGGGCGATTTCAAAGAGAGAGTACGAACGGAACCGGCACCCCAGTTCAGCCTCACTTCAGACAGAAGGCCATTCCTCAGTCCAAACCCTCCTCACCCGCTTGAGCAGTGATTCACTCTGAGACCCACTCCAGTGCCTCACAAGCATTTCTAACTTCCCTTTTTTGAAGCAAAGGCACAAAGAGAAGAGCTGCTGCATTTGAAATCCATCGGAAGCCGTAACGACCCACCCAAGTGTACTGTGCTTTACCAAAACACTCCAAAGAAACAGAGAGAATTACATCAACCAGCAGGTCAGGATCGATGCTGAACTGTCGTCCTGATAGCATCGCCTGGAAGTCCTCTAGACTGCAGTCAATACTGTCCAGGTAGTCCAGAAGTTCGACTCTGGAAAACAAACATTTCATTTCCCTCATGACAGGACAGACACCACACTGCAAGCACAACACCTCAACAGAGCCAGAACTGGTCAGAAACAACCCTGGCAAAAAAGATGACGCATGGCTTCTCTAGAGCAGAACCCAGCGAAGGTGACAAGTGCTGTCCAACAGGCATCACCGCCCCAACACTGGGACACCCACGAGCACAGGCGTAAGCCGAACAGCCCTAGGGAGTACCTCCACCCCTCAGAGGTGTCAGGTCAATCCTGACAGCTGAAGTGATGCCCACAGCGTTTCAGAGTCACATTACACACCCCAGCTCCCCCCAGGATCAAAATCATGAGGTCCTGCCTTCAAACACACAAAGCAGAAGGGTATTTGGAAACCACGGTGATGTACAGCGTTCAGGTTCTCAGCTGAAGCCAGGATTCAGTTCTTTCTACTTCAGTCTCAGCAGTCACACCACAAGACTACTCACTTGCCAAGAACGTTGATGTTCTGTGAGATGACTCCGTTCTCGCTGAGTATGGAATCCATCATTGAGACGGGATCTTCTGCAGTCAAAGCGGACTGGTTGTTCAGCTGCACAGCGCTGGACATGAATGGGCTGGCACTGTCGCTGACAGGGCTGAGCGGGTCATCAGCTGCGACAGCAACCGGCTCTTTGCTCTGGTCCCCTTGAATGACAGGGACATACTCCTCTTCATTGTCATCTTCCACGATCACAATGTCAGGAGAGTGGCTGCAGCTGCAGCAAAAGCAGGACAAACCAAACTGTTTCACACGTGTGCTCTGGTTCAAGGCCCCCAGTTAGCTCCCTTCTCGGCCATGCTGCTACAAAGGAAGAAACCCTCCAACACAACCCTGCTTTTACTACAGGATGGCAGAGAAGCCGACTGCCAAACCTACTGGAAAACGGTGAGTGGCCACCAGGGAACACGATGATGTGGATGACAAGGTGAACCCAGCCTCTGTTATCTCCTGGAAGGACATGGGGAGCACTGGAGTGTTGCCCCATGACTGAGTCTGTCCATTCCTGCTGCTGCACTACCTCCCCAACCCCACAAATGCCAGCTTGTTGAGGGATGGCAGACACAGTGGTATTTTCCTACCCACCGGTAGTTCTGGAACCCCAGCCTGCTGGTGTTTGAAAGGACCTCTGGAGATCATTTAACCCAACCAGAGCAGGATCCCCTGGAGCAGATCTCACAGGACACATCCAGGAGAGTTTGGGGTGTGCCCAGAGCAGACTCTCTGGGAACCTCTCTGGGCAGACAGTTCCAGAGCTCTGCTACTCCCATCCTGAAAAAGCTTTTCCTGATGTTTAGAATGACCAGTAATCCACGAAAAAAATGGCTAGCTGTGGCTTTGGGAAGCTGGGGCACAACAAAGAGAGAGCCAAAGGCAGCGGGAGGAGTGCTGAGGGAGTTCAAGTGGGGCTGGACGTCAACTTCAGCACAGGGACCTGGAGGGGCTGAAAAGCAGTGGCAACACCACACCAGCACCATCCCACTGTGATCCTACAGAGACAGGCATCCTCCACCACATTCTCCAGTCCCTCCAGCCACAGCCACCTGTCTGCCTGTGGCGCTCAGCATGGCAGCCAGCACTGCCCAGTGCAGGCTCATCCCGCCACACCAGGAGGCTGTGGGCAGGGCAGGAGGCCCTGGAGCGCAGGGAACTGCCAGCCTGGGCTCCGCTACCTGTGTTACTGGGTGTGAGAGTGGATGCAGGTGCCTCAGAAGAGCTCCAGGCCCAGCGCCAAGGGTTCTGCAGTCCTACCTGTGCCCCAGCAGCCCTCAGCACCAAGCACAGCACCGCTCCCCCCCATCTCATGAAGGTGTTTAGGTGATGGGGTGGGACTGCAACGGCACTGCACCCCGCCCTAGCATTCTGCTGGCAACAAATGCAGCGCTCTGTAGAACACTGGTGATGTCTGCAATCTGCACTACAGTTGGCGGTCGTGAGGGAGAAAGGTGTTGATGGTTTCTCAACACTGCTGACAAACCAACGCCATGTCCACATCCTGAACCAGTTTGCAGACCACTGACCACGTGAGATCACTGGTTAGATTCAACTGGAACCCTGTCAGAGGTCCTGCTTGAAGCAGTTGGTCTTTACTCAGTGACTCTCCCCTTGGACCTGGGCAGCACCCAAGGCAAGTTCTTGAGGCTGAAAACCTGAGTCTTACTCAGAGATCAACTGTGCTCTGGGGTCACTGCCCCCAGAACTTCATCTTAGGTCGGCTGTTTGGCAGCTGCACTGTGTACTCGTGGCTGCCAAAGCCTTGTGACGATGCCCAGACACAAAGGCCAGCAGCACTTATCCTGCCCTGGGACAGGCTAGGTGTTTAACAAGAGGGCAGTCACAGTGACTGCTTCTTCCTAGCTTCTCACCTCTACGAATTAACACTCTTAACAGCTGATTAACCCTTGGAATGACTCAAAACCTCCTAGGCACTCACAGGTGAGCCTTCTGCGTGTGCAGCAGTACCAAATAATCCAGGCCACTTCATCACAGAAGTGAGTTAAGACTTCTGAACTACTGCACATCACAACAATGCTGGCAGCCCAGTACCTATCCTTGTGTTCCTAGACACTTACTTGGAGGAACGTGAAGTGCCATCTTCACTTGCTTCTGGTGTAACGGGAAGACTCTCCTCATCATCCATGGGATTGTCCTCATCGCCCACATTCCCAGTGACATCGTAAATAATGATGTCATCCAAAATCTGTTCCCTTGGCTTTATGCCCTCATTTCTGTTGAGAGGTACCTGAGGATTATTCAGGGGAGTCAGGGTACAGAAAGACAAGGAGCTTCAGCATTCCAAGTTATCATCAGGCGCTGCAAGAGCTCTCCCTACACCTCAGGCACTGCAGTTTGCAAGGATCCAACTGAGTAATTTAAACGTACGAACAGACTGGCAATCTCTTGAACAGCGATTCAGACCCCACGCAGCAGCGAGTGGAGCCCCAGACACTGTTGTATCGAGGTTTCTGGGTGAACTCAGGGTCTGGATGATCCTGCTGTGGCAGGGGGACTGGACTGGATGACCTTTCAAAGTCCCTTCCAATCACTAAGGATTCTATACAGAAAGCCAGCGTCTGGCCAATAAGATGAAGACAGAAACGCACTACCGTTCCCAGCAAAAGCAACAAAGAGGCTGCAGCAACCAGGATATGTAAGAGCTACAAATGTGAAAGCAGTGGCTGTCATTTGATAACCAAGCTAGCCACTCCAACGCCATGCTGCAGCACTTGTCCCAAAGATGTCCACACCTGCCACTGTACAGACAGCAGGAAATACCTGCTGTATGACACGTTCCAAAGGCACAGGAGTGCAACAGGACTTTCCTGGGCTGGATGCTGCCTTGCAGAGCAACACACTGGATTCATGTCCCCATACAGATTAGGGGGGGCACTTGCACCACACCACAGCACACATCTGTTTCATTTTTAACAGCATTGCCACCAGAAGCAAACTGCTTTTGGCAGGATCACATCAAGCTGTGTTTCAGACACCCAGCTTACTATGGAGTCAGAGTGTCTGGGGTTGGAAAGGACCACCAAAGATCAACAAGTCCAACCCTCCTAGCAGAGCAGGACCAAAACTAGGGCAGGTCACTCAGAAATATATCCAGAGCAGCCTGGAAGTCTCCAGAGGAAACTGTGGATCCTCTCTGGGGACATCTGTTCCATGGTTCCTTCACCCTCACAGTAAAGTTCTTCCTCACGTTGAGGTGGAACACCCTGTGCTCAGGCTGGAGTCCACTGCCCCTCGTCCTATCCCAGGGCACAAGTGAAAAGAGGTTGTCCCTGCTAGCTTGATGCCCAGCTGTCATGTATTTTTTATAGACATGTAATGAGATCTCCTCTCAGTATCCTCCTCTCTACACTAAAAAGCCCCAGGTCTTACAACCCTTGCTCATAAGGCAGGGGCTCCAGTCCCTACATCATCCTTGTAGACCTCTGCTAAACTCTCTCAAGCAGATGTCTGTTTGTCTGGAACTGGGGAGCCCAAAACCGGACACAGCACTTACCTCGCAAGGGGGATGGCAATTATCAAGTACACTATCACTGCTCAAACAGCAGCTCTTGGCACACAGCGATACTTTATTCCCCACATGACAACCTGCTTGCTGTGTCTTGTCTCCCTACCCCTTGCTTTGCCACAACCCAGAGTCCCCATGGAATCAAACTTACGTGGTGATTGCCATCAGCTGGCTCTTTCACGATTTTCTGAAATACATTTGATTTTGTTGGTCCATTAGTGTTGAGAAGCAGGGGCCTAAATCAGGAAGCATACAGGGAGACAGTCACCTCAGAACTAGTTCTTTGGGTTTAGCCAACAGAACCTGCCAGCACCCCGGCTGTACTTACCTCTTGCGCTTCAGGCTTACTAGCTGGTTATTCCGCACCAACGTAACAATGAACTGCACAATCTGTGAGGGAAAGACCACAACGATTAGCTCCTCTGCTCCGCAACTGTCTCTCTTCAGACAAGACCCTGTATAACAGACGGCTAGATAACAGAGTCTGTGCAGAAACTGTAGAACATGGATTTTGTGAAGCAGCTGTCACACAGAAATGGTTAGAAAGGTTAAATGCTGTCAGGTGAGACAGTACTGCTGGCAGTACCCAAAAGGAATATTCAGCTGACTTAGAACAGCTCTGCACAAATCAGGCAATGAGAGTGAACTTTTACCTACACCCACCCAGCAGGCAGGAGAACTCTCAGGAACTCTCACAGGAAAGCTAACAAGTGCTATCAGAGGGCACATGGAGTGCTGACTGTACACGCGTCCTGCAGCACTAAGTACAAGCTCTGAAGGAGGACACACTTGACAGGCTGACAAAAAATATGTAAAATTAAGTCTTAATCAGCTGAGATGATCCCTTCTGAACTGGACCTTTCTTTCCTCAGGTGTTAAATTGAAGGGCGAAATGAATGTAGCTGGTGAGAATAAACTGACACCTTCCCCAGCGAGAGTCTCTGCTAGGCAGCAGCCACTAGTGCTGCCATCGCTGACCTGTAAGCAAGAGAGCAATCCAGACCCCAACCAAGCTTTTGCAGACCACACCCGTGTTAAACCAAGTTAACACACTGGCATGCAGTTCCACTCAACCCAGGAACTGTCAGTGCCTCAATAATGGGAACAGCAGTCATTTGTCATGCTGGCAGAGATCAAGCTTTTCCTGAACATCAGTGGTCTGCATTCCTGTAGTAATTAAAAAAACGGATGGACTAATGAAGGAGTATGAATTATGTGTGATGTTCCTTTGAGAATGTCCGCGGCAGCTTGGCCTATGTGCTGAGACACACCGGATTTGTACCTCACAAAGCCTCACCCAATACACACCACATGCACTCCCGCTGGGTTTTCTGTTAAAGACACCACCACACAATTGTCAAGGCTGGAAAAGCCCTCTGAGCTCACCCAACCCAGCCCAGGACCTAACATCACATCGGCCAGACCAGGACACTAAGAGCCATGGCCAGTCTGTCCTTAAACACTTCCATGGATGGGGACTCCACCACTACCTTGGGAAGTCCATTCCAGTCTCTGGTCACTCTTCCATGAGGAAGGGCTTCCTAACATTGAACCGAACCCTTCCCTGGCCACTTCAGGCCCTGCCCTCCCATCCTGGTGCTGGCTGCCTGGGAAAAGAATCCAACCCCCACCTGACTACAACCTTCCTTTAATGAGTTAGCAGTTAGAAGGTTGCCCCAGGCCAGACAGCCCCAGCTCCTTTAACCTCTCCTCCTCAGACTTCCCCTCCAGTCCCTTCCCCAGCCACATGGCTCTCTTCTGAACTCACTCCAGCTTCTCAGTCTCTTCCTTGGGGTGAGGGGCCCAGAACTGCCGGCTCCTGTTCAGACAATTGTCAAACAGTACTGCCAGGCCACTCTCCAGCCTCTCATCCCCCCGTTTGTAGCTGTAGGGCATTATTGTGGCTAAAGTGTAGGACCCTGCACTCGGTCCTGTTAAACCTCATCCCGTCGGCTCTGCCCATCAACCCAGCCTCTCCAGCTTGGTGTCACCTGCAAATTTACTAAGGGTAGATTCGATCCCCTCATCCAGGTCATCACCACAGATGTTGAATAGAACTGGACCCAATACTGACCCCTGGGAGCCACCACTGCTCACTGGACACCAACTGGATGGGGCACCATTCACAACCACTCTGTGCCCAGTCATCCAGCCAGTTTGCAACCCAGTGGAAGGTACATCCATCCAAGCCATGGGCCGCCAGTTTCTCCAGGAAGATACTGTGGGACACTGTATTGAAGGTGTTGCTAGGCAGACCACATCCACAGTCCTCCCCTCATTCACTTGCCGAGTCACCCAGTCACAGAATGATATCAGACACTAATACACACCACAGGCAGCTGTGGGCTCAGCAAAGTTCTGATTCAGAATAGTCACTCACTCACTCGCAGCACCAGGGTAAAGCCTCACCTTCCGAATAACCTGCTGCTGCTGCAAGTGTTTGGCTCTCAGTTCCGAGACTTCTCGCCAAAGGGATTCATTCTCCCTGTTTGAAAAGGATGATTTAGGAGTCAAACTAAAAACAGCTTTCAGAATACTGACATTCATCAATCACTGTTGTTAAAACGCCTCTGGAACGTGCTTTTTAGCCAGGCGGGAAGTCAGTCAGCAGCCTGGGTAAATAAGCAAAACAGAGACTCAAACACAATAGCCCATGGGGAGTTTCCAGCTCCCTTCAAAAAATACAGCCAAATGACTTACTACACATGTAGTCGTCACTCAAACATTAACTGCTTCGTGTCCTGTAACAAAGCGACTCATTCCTCCAGTAATGAAATCCCAAGGTGTCCAATAAACGTCAAGCATGTAACTGGTGTCTGGCAGCAGCAAAGGGCCAAACGGCATTGGAATGCAGTGTCCCCTCACTGCTCAAAACCAGAGCTCTTCAGCTCTTTCAGCTTGTTTGGCCTCCCCCATACCCATCTTGCTAGACAGATGCCACCAAAAGAGGAGGAGAAATCTCTCTACTGTTGTTGGGGGATGCAGGGAATGTTAAGTTTTTAGGAAGAGTGTGACGAAGGTTATCACTTGCCCGTCAAACTCTCCTCTGTCCCACACTTACCCTAAGGGCACTGTTCCATCACAAACTGAACTACTGGCTGGCATTAGGCATTCAAAACGTTTTCACTAGCTGTATTAATACCTTTTGTAGGACAAGGTCTTCTGCTTCAGTAGCAGTTTCTACTCATGGGACATCAACATGGATGTCAACCATATGGACCAACAGCTCCACAATCTCATCTCTACAAACTGTGAGACTATTAGCCAACTGGATGTCATTTCAGCCTTCTGAGGTTCCTTACAACCCAAACTAACCTATGATTTGAAAATGCAAACGGGAACATTTCTAGTCTATACTGGCCAGATTCTAATGAGGGCTTCTCCGAGACAAACCCAATCTGTCTACTAGCATCCTGGCCACTTGAGTAATTAGAACTGGATGATAAATGAGGATGAGAAATGGCAGCATGTACTTCTTAAAACGTCAACTAATTAGTGACCTCTGCCACAGAGTTAAATAATCATGTTCTCCAGTTACACAAATCAGCTGAGGTGTGTGATGCACAGTACATGAGCTTGTGCTTGTATATCCTGTCTGAGCACACACACTTTAAATAACCTGTGTCACACACCTCCCTCTCTCTTGAGAGTGGACTGTAATCACTACACGGGCAATGCTAGGACTCTAAATATATATATACATGGAGTTTAGAAGAGGAAGGAAACTAAAAAACAATGAGTAAAGACATTAATTATTGTAAGAAGGGAGAAATCTAAGCAATCTGCATAAACCAAACTGTGCCTCAAACTAAATACAGTCACTGCTTGAGGCCTGGAAATGTAGAACAGCATGGTTAGTGCCTCAAGTTCAATACTCAGCCTCAGCAGCACTCCGGAGCTACAGTTAACATTACTCCACTGCCCACTCCCAGAGGGTTTGTGAAACACTACTATCTTTAGTCTTAGCACAATATTCAATTTCAAATGCATTTCTTCTGCTGAAATCTGTTTTCCTGAAATGACATTTAGACCATAAGAAATCATGAGACATCAGTTTTACGGGTCAGTTGCTGACAGCACAACTTACCTCTTCAAAGCAGACAACAGGGATTCAACAGTCTCTTGTTTAATTTGCACCTTTTGAGCACTACTTATTATTTTGGAGAGATCTTCCTGACGTATCTTGTTTTCTTCAGGTCTTGAAGCCTTCAAAAGTTTAGAATCAAGAAACAACACTTTCATTTACTCAGTCTTCACTATTTTCTTTTAGTGATCAAGTTTATTCTCTTCTATTGTCCATGAACTATGCATTTGAGTTAGTAACAAAGGAAGCATAAAATAAAAAAATACAGAATCACCAAAAGGCTACAGTTGGGAGGGATCTTAAAGTTATTGAGGTCCAACCCCCTGCCATAGGTAGGGACACCTCCCACTAGATCAGGCTGCTTGGAGCCCCATCCAACCTGGCCTTAAACACTTCCAGGGATAGAGCCACAACCTCCCTGGGCAACCTGTTCCAGCATCTCACCACCTTCACACTGAAGAATTTATTTCTAATCTCCAACCTGAAGTTCTCCACTTTCAGTTTAAAACCATTGCCCCTTTATCCTCTCACCCCCTGCCCTTGTAAAATGTCCCTGCCCAGCTTTTCTGTAGCCCTTTCAGATACTGGAAGGCTGCTACGAGGTCCTTCTGGAGCCTTCTCTTCCTCAGGGTGAACAACCCCAACACACTCAACCTGTCCCTACAGCAGAGGCTCCAGCCATCAGATCATTTTTGTGACCTACTCTGGACCTGCTCCAACGGCTCCACATCGCTCTTGTGTTGGAGGCTTCAGAGCTGGACGCAAGACCCCAGGTGAAGCAGGGCAGAGCAGAGGGGGAGAACCCCCTCTCTTGATCCGCTGACGACACTTCTTTAGATGCAGCCCAGGATAGGGCTCACTGTCTGGGCTGCAGCTGCACAACGGTGCACACAGAGTGCCTTCTTATGGCTGGAACACTCAGTTTAATCACAACAAACCTCAGTGTACATCCAGATTCTCTAGGTACTCTCTCAAGTACTCTACCTCACAGCTGATGTGCAATAACCCTCTGCTAACATCCCTCCCACCACAGTGGGCCTGATCACTGACACCGGGCCCAACAACAGCAGAGAACATTGCAGAAACACATTCAGCAGCCTAATAAACCTGTTCACAGGTCTGCCCCTGCTCGCTTTGGTGGAAAGGTTAATGCCTCCAGTGGCTCTGTTCTGAAATAAGGTGACTGCATATTCCTGCTAATAACGATCAAGCTCGCTCTGCACTTCTTCTAGTGCCCATTTGCAAATGCTGTCTTTGCATAACTCATTCCTTTCTGCCGCTCGGGCCACTATGATGGTAGCAGAGCAGATTAGATAAAGCAGCCTAGCTCTATCTCCCAAACTACCTTCAAACAAGTCAAGCTGTATCTGAGAGTAGCACAGTTTGTTTCCTCAAACGTCAACCTGTTTGCACACAAAGCTATAATTCAAGAGGACAGGAACTCTGCTGATGGTTCACACAGATGCGTGTAGGTTTTCCACAGGCTGACTTGACACTAACCTTCCTCTTAATGTGCTCCAGCAAGTCCTCCCGGCCCTGCTTAAAATAGGGGTGCTGAAACTCGACTGGCCCATCTCGCTCCAGTTTGACAAAGCCAGAATCAACCTGGACCTTGCGGAAGCCATCTGTAAAAAAAGAAGGAAAAACACACCACAAAAAAGCCTTCTCAAAACCCACAGTAAGAAATTCAAAGCATGCTGATCCAACTATCCCCATACCAGTTTTGAGACAGTATCCCAGCTCACAGAACACATGGACACTGCTCCAAGGAAACAGTCTGTAACACAACAGGCAGAGGATCCAGAACCAAGACAGAAAGCAGAACCCAAAGAACTTACACATGTTTAGCTGTCTGACAAAGCTTGCCATGTTGTTGTGCTTGAAGTACTTCGGAAGAATCTCCTTTGCGAACGTCTGGTCATCCAACACCAAGAAACTCTGGCCATTCTAGAACGAGACACACACTTAGGAGAAAGCAGGATGGGCTGTTGAGAGTCCATCAGCAGGCAGGAATGTTTCTGGCACGCATAGCTTACCTAACCCATCTGCTTGCCTACAAGTATACAAACCTTGTGGCTGTGCAAAGCAACAGCGTATTGATCAGTTCACACCACTGTCTGCATCTGAAAGAGAGCATCTCCACTACTACTCATCACTCCCTCATGAAATGTACTGCTTTTGTAATTCACCCACAACCACCGTAGCTTCACTAGAGGACAATACTAGCAATCTTCAAAGTCTTGGGAAGGAATCTAACAAAGAGACCATGAAAGAGAAAAAAAACACTCCAGCAACAAGCTGAGAGTCCTCACAGTTTTGGAGTTACCAAAAGTGTAACTGTCTGGGACAATACTCTTCTCCTCCTGGGATGCTAGCTGTGAGGAAAGAATGACCTTTGATTTCAGTTAAAGCCCACAGATGAGATAAAAGGCTCAGCTCTTCGCTACTTAGTGAACGTGTTCATCAACAGAAGGACAAGTAATTACCCAAACCCAAATCAGCTACTTTAAAATAGTGTTGATTTTGTCCATACAGCCACAGAGCTCTCACCCTATATTTAACAAGAAGCCTATCTTTGACAAGCGTAAACGCCATACCTTCTGTTCAGCAGCACGTTTCTCACCCCTCATTCACAAACACCAGTAGTTCTATGACCCCAAGAAACTGAAAGTACCAACCAGGAGACCATGTCAAGTCCCTGGCCCAAGCGCTTGCTTTTGACAAACCAGCAAGGTCTTCCAGAAACGGGAGCTATGAACAGCTCACCACCACGGAGCAAAAGGAGGGTAGGAGGACGAAAACTTCCCCATAATGCCTACCTAGCCCCTGCTGAGAGTCAGCAGGGAAGAAAATCATCCAGACTCACCTCAAACAGGTGGCACTACAGTGACCCATGACCCCAAAAGACACCTTTCACATGGGACTTCACTATCGCTAGGCCTAGCACCGAAAAACTTGGGGAACACACCTCCTTGTTCTAGCTGCTCTGATAGCCGCTTTACAGCAAAGCTGTGCAGCCCCTGACCCTGGCTGGAAATCCATGAAGCATGGTGGCAGAGCTAAGGGCTGCTTTCAAGCCCTAGTGTTACTGACTGCACCAAGTACTTCATGTCTGACGCCTGACACCTGTTTCCATGGCAAACACGTGTCATGGCTTCCTTGAAGTACACGTGCAGAGGACAAAATGGACCCGCCTGGCTTCAGATGTTTTAACCTTACAGTGGGTTTGTACAGGAAGTGAAATGTTGTAGTCACCACACTCTTCACCCCGTTCTGCTTTCTGTACCCCCTCATATCAATGCAGCACACTTTGAAAAGGTGGCATCGTCCCTGTGCCGAGTGATCCCAACACCTTCCTCCATGTAGTAACATTAACTGTGTACCAAATCATCTTCTGTCCACAACACACCTTGCAGAATCACAATCAATTCATGTTTATTTTTAATTGATGACAAAATTAATGCAAAAGGGCAGCCAAGCCTTGGTGTGTTTGCTTGAATATCCTGGGCTGACTCAGAACAGAACTAATTCTGTGAGGTGGTTTTACTCTCTTCAGTCCCATGTGCCATGCTGGGGGACAGTATGTTAGAGGCCACACGTGTAGGGAGGAGAGGACAGAACAGGCAACCCTGAACTGACTAACAGGGTATTTCAACCCATGTATCATATTGGGTATAAAGCTGAGGGTCAGCTCTCTTCCCTCTGTTTCTCTTCCCTACTTGCCTCTCACCTTCAATGGCTGGTGTCAGAAAGGAACTGTACTCCTGAATCCAGCTCCTGTCACTGAGGTCAATCTGGGACTTCCTCTGCCATCAGCAGTGATGGTGATGTAACTGACAGGAGGGGGTTGAGTTTGGTATTGGTTTTGTATATATTTCACGTTATTACTCTTTTCATTAAAGCTCTTGTAGTTTTCCAAGCAGAAAGATTCTCTCCCTAGTTCCCTTTCTCCTCCCCTTTTGAGGGGAAGATGGGCTCACAGGGACTATCTGATATTTGCCTCATGGCTGGCCCAGCCTCAACCTTTATGTTTAGACCGGACCGTCTAAGCTTCAAGGTTAGAAGAGGCTGATACAGTTTGAGAACAGGAACGCTTTTACAGCAATTATTTTAAAAGACTATCAAAGATATAGATGAAGTTACAACACAGCCCCCCTATCAGTCTTTCATGACATTGTCTAAGAAGGTGGTTGCTTCCTGCATTCTCATAGTTCCAGATACTTTTATGCTCTAACAGTGCTTCTTTGCTACACCACCACTAACTTACTAGAGCAGCTTGTGCCTGAATAGATGGGATTCAAGAAGAAAGGACATCCCTCTCAGAGATTCCACTTTTCACCACCAAAGCAGCTGTATACGAACATGGCCACCACACATGTTCGCCCCGTGATTCCCGGGTCAGGGACTTCAGTAACTGACATCAACCGCTGGATCCACGCTACTGTCCCCAGTGACTACAGAGATGCTCGGGAACCATCAGCTGCACAAGGCGAGGGATAGT
>VZRI01012750.1:252-23339 GCA_013397515.1 Upupa epops | reverse complement strand
GGTCTGGGCTCGCGGCGGAGGCGGAGCCGCTAACTGCCAGTGCGCGTGCCGGGCCCCGCCAGGTCCGAGCATCCTCTGCGCAGCCCGCGCCGCGCTTGCCCGCGCCTGCGGGGTCGCTCGGGGAGGGGGGATGCGGGAGCCTTCCCTTCGGGGAGGGGTCGGGCGCAGCGGAGCGGTGGCACCGCAGACAGCCGCAGGGCCAGCCGCTGGGCGTCCGCGGTGACTCGCTCTCTGCCGCGGGCGGCTGAGTTGTCTGCCGGCCTGGATTGCTCGTGGTTGTAACAGCAAAACCATTTAAGAATATAAACATTTCCACGTTTTCACGCTCCCATAGCAGGACCCTTTCAATAGGAGAAGATGTTTTCCAAAGCCAGTTGAAGCAGATGATTCTGCCAGTTCTCGGTAGATGAGGCGGGGAGGGGGCTGGGTGGCAGCAGATCCAGAATCACCTACAGACTGTGGAGCCCAACCATGACCTGTACCAAACCCACTGCTAGATGGTGGCCTGAACTCCATAGCTGTAGGGCTTTTGACTGGGCTTGCAAAATCTCAGCAGCAACCGAAAGTGCAAAACCCTCACCCTTACAACTCTCAAATCACAGAATCACGGAACTATTGGGGCTGGAAAAGCCCTCTGAGCTCCTCGAGCCCAGGGCCTGACATCAGCACATTGACCAGACCGGGGCACTAGGGGCCACAGCCAGTCTGTGCTTAAATACCTTCATGGATAGGGATTTATCACTGCCTTGGGCAATACATGCCAGTGTCTGATCGCCCCTCTGTGAGGAAGGGCTTCCTAACTTCCAACCTGAAAAGTTGAGAAGCCTCTGACACCCACAGCACCCTCCTTTTCTCCCCCCTTGGTGACCTTCTTTGTTTCTCTCCATCTTGGACTGTTATGAGCTGCATCGCTGCCAATGAGAAAGTTCTGAGAGTATTATCGTTCCTCAGGTTGAAGAAAACTTACTGTGAGTGGGAAGAGTCACCTGGGCCTGGAGAGACTGTGAGAATTCTGAATTTTGAAGATTTATGAGGAACTAGACTGAAGGCAGACAACTGCTGTGATTTGAGAGAGAAGCTAGAGTGAGGATAATAACAAAGATGTTTTGGACATTTCTCTCAGTTCAGTGTGATGAAACTCTGTCTGTCTGTCTATATCTTGTGGGGTTGGTTTCTTCTGATGTGTGGTGGGGGGAGTGAATGAAAATGTCTTGATGCCATTCTTTTGTAAACAGAGTCAGCATATATGCCAGCATATTTGTCAGTGGTTTTGTTAAACCCTCCTGTTGTGTCTGCTGCTTTGGCTAAAAGCTCTTGGTTGAAAAATGTGTGATCCACAACAGTAACACAGCTTATCTTGCTTCATAGAATGAGCAGGCTACAACAGCCTTGTTGACTGACATTTCCCTAGTTCACTCCTGAGAGGAGAAGTCACAGTCACTAACTTTATGGCTTAACTTGCCAAGGTAAGTGCTTGGAATGAGGACATTTAAAATAATTACTTTCAACTGCAGCACAAGTTTGCAGCAATTGTCCCAGTAATCTTTCATCCTGAAGTGCATTCAGCAAGCTCCTACCAGGTTCCATTTGTCCAGCTGCAGAGTAAGCTGTGAGAATGCGGTTGTGGTTTGAACTGGATGCAGCATCCTCTCCAGCTGATGTCTTCTGTGTGTGATACCCAAACTGTTCTGATAAACGCTGCATCATTCCGGGAGGTAAAACACTGTATGAATAGCTTCTGCTCAGGCAGAAGTGGGACCATGCTCTTACTTTTTTGCATTTCACTAGGAGATTAAACTTCGCCATTGACCATTGTGCAGCTTGATTTACAAGGTCTTACACTTGAGGGGAGTCTTAACCTTTCCTGATAAACATCAGTTTAGGAATGTAACTCTTCTGAAAGCTTAAGGCTTAAAAACAGGAGTTATTAATTTCATACTTTGGCATAAAATGTTAGTGATGTACAGGTCGAATAACACTTCCATCAGATTCTTTTGTTATCTGACAAGGTAATTGCTTCTGTGTTCATAAGGCTTCCTGTTAGGTTATTTTACAAGTTGGAAATTGCAGAACTTGCTGTCAGTCAGGTTTTTCCTCACTGCAGCAGAACTTTCTTCTCTTCAGCCCACAGACGTCTGCTGATTATCAGTTCTGAGACAGGTCGAGCTATTTCAGTCTTTCACAGTACAGTTCTCAACCTCCCCTCGCCAGAAAAACATGACACTGCAAAGCTTTCCGGGGACTGCAAAACGTTGGGGATTCAGAGAGGACAGATCTCTTACCAGGAGTACCTCAGCTGTCACCTCTAGCCCCTGCAGATGCTGTTCCTGCGCGGTCTCATTCCTCATCCCTGGGACCCACAGCCTCACCAAGTGCAGGAGTTCCAGCTAAGAACTAGCACTTGGACCTAAGCACTTCCAATAGGGAGCACTCCAGGGCTCTGCTTTCAGTACCTCAGACCTGGGCAGAAAGCTGAAGGAATAAAGCTAGCTACCTGTTCATATCGCTGCCAGTGTGTTTTGACATCCCATGCTTTACAATCTGGTCCACCACTGGCCTCTTCCTCTTATGCTGAAGCAGCATGAGGCCTATGCCAGCCCCATAATCTCTTAAAGGAGCTTTGGCCGCTGACCGTCCTGTTTTGAGATAATTCAAGAAAATTCACTTGGGGTGGGGATTCTTTGCATACTTCAAAACAGCAGTCACAGGAATGCTATGGTGTGAGGTTCACCTGTAATCTCTCACATCCAATTTCCTTCCGCCGTAGAATCATAGAATCATCATGGCTGGAAAGGAGCTCCAGGATCAGCCCTTATCCTAACATCTCCCTAATCCCTAGACCATAGCCTCAAGTGCTCTAAACACCTCCAGGGATGGGGACTCCACCACCTCCTTGGACAGCCTGTTCCAGTGCCCAGCCACTCTCAGTAAAGAACTGCTTCCTAATATCCAATCTAAACATCCCTTGATTCAATTCGAGACTGTTTCGCCACATCCTATCATTAGTGATCTGGAAGAAGAGACCAGCACCAGCCTTGCTACAACCTCCTTTTAGGTAATTGTAGAGAGCAATAAGGTCTCCTCTCAGCCACCTCTTCTCCAGACTAAATAACCCCAGTTCCCTCAGCCACTCCTGATAGGGCCTGTTTTCCAGACCTCTCACCAGCCTTGCTGCCCTTCTCTGGACTCACTCCAGATCGTAATGGAATGTGCAGCAGGAATCAGAAGCCAAGCTTTCCTTCCAGGGTGTTGCTATGGATTTTGTGAATTCCTGTGCTATCAGACCCGGAGTCAAGATTAAGTAACTTCTCCAAGGGACACCTCTCTAGATTTTCCTTAAGACAAACAATGATTCAAAACAGGCAGCTGCAAATGCCAAAGCAGGGTGACCTGTTCCAGGGTGGTACTCTACTCTTAGTGACAACTGTTTGTCCTGCCTGACCAAAAAGGACACTTGGAGGTTCTGGCAATGACAAGGTAGTAAAGAATGATAGAGCCGCCCTGTGTCGCTTTGGCTGCTGTAACTGGTGTTTCAGACCCAGCTGTCTTCATTGATGTGTCCGTACTGACCTCTGTGAAAGCCAAAGGCACGGCAGTCACTGTGCTTGCACTTCAGTGCAACCAGCAGTGCAAGTTAACCTCCTGCTAGCTGTAGTATAAACTTTGTGCACAGCACTTGGCAGCCCATTTGATGCAAGGGGGTACCCTATGGAGGTAACTGAGTGTTCCCACAACTTAGAGCTCTGCAGATAGTAGAACATACTTCAGGTAAAGTCGTCAGATGCCTGGGTTTAAATGAATCCTTCTTGAACTTCGAATGTGTCTGTGTTCATGAAGAAACTGGCTAGAGAAGGCAACACAGATGACATTTCAGAGAGCGTCTGGTGAGATTGCTCTTCCAAAGCCAATAGCCTTTTGTTAGCTTTATGCTGTCCTTGTGCATCCGATCACACACTGTTCAGTTTCTTGGGTGGGTACAGTGATGGATTTTTCTTCTCTTCTCCAGATGCCCAGCAGAAACAGCAGATTAACAGCTACAACAGTCAGCACACCAGGTATCTAAGAGACAGTGCAACGGTACCACAAAGTCTGGCAGTAAACATCCAAATTCAGTTTTGATAACCACACCCGACTGTATTAAAAATGAAGATCTGATAGTTGAAACCTGTTTTCATTCCTTTCATTCTTGAAGGGAAAACCCAGGCCTGTATTCATAGTTGATATTAATCCTTCAAGATAGCTTGCTGTGGAAATGGCAGAGAGGAGCTATGCATTTCTTCCTCACTTATATACGAGGAATACTTGATTTAGGCTTTGTTCCATTAGACAACATTTCCTGTGCTCTATGAAACCTTGAAATCCTGGTTTCTTATATGATGAAGGAAGAGGTACAACATTTTGAACACTTTATTTTAAATAAGCTACAAGAGCATTCAACTAAATTATATTAAATTTCCTAAGAAAATGCCAGTCTTAAAATACTTGCAGACATAAGGAGTCCCAAATATACCCCACCACCTTTAAAAAGGAGTCCAGAAAAAAGTCTAGACCTGTTTCTTCTGCAAAGTTGATCTTTTTATTGAAACTTCTAGAAGGATGGTAAAAACGGGAAAAATATAGGGAAGACTCAGGGGCAGCATGAAGTTCTAAAGCTTTAGAGAGGTTGTTTTGGAACAGTGCTGGTTTTGCAATAGTGGAAAAACAGTTCCTATGGTAAAAAAAACCTGTAAGCACATATGCTCACAGTGCTCGTTTGGACATCCAAACTGAATAACATTTTATCTCAAAATGAGAAGTTAATACAGTGCACAGTCAGTGCGGTTTTTCCTCAATAAATAGTTCTTTGAAGTAGGGTTTTCTAACATAGAAGGTATGATGAATGTTATCACATCATAAATCAAACTGAATGAGGCATGAAAAGAAGGTTTTATCTAACCCAAAGCTAGTTCAGCAGCACATACTGCTCTCTGGGCAGCCTGTTCCAGTGCCATTACCCTCACTGTGAAAAAACCTTTTTCCTTATGTTAAAATTTCATTTCCTGTGTTTCTGTTTGAGCCTAAGCCCACCATCCTGAAACTCACCTGTTAGATACTTCTAAGCGTTTATGAGATCTCCCTTCAGTCTCCTCTCTAGGCTCTTTCAGCCTCTCATGGGAAAGACGCTCCAGCCCCCTGATCATCTCAGTGGCTCTGTGCTGGGCTCTCTTCAGTAGCTCCCTGTCCTGTGTGTCACTTCATCCTCTCCCCTACTCTAGAGAAGAGTGGCAATCATATCCTGAAGTCATCTCCCTTTGGGACATCGCAAATAACAAAGCAGTATTTTTTCACTTCCCTTCTTATCATTGCGGTCCATCATTCAGTGCAAGCCTCAGGCTTGAGGACTAAATCAAGTGTTGTGAACCAGAATCTGTGGTCTGAAGCTGTATGCTGGAATCTTCTTCTACATGAAGAACCACTAGGACATCCCAGTTGCAGATTCGCTGCTACCTGAAGAAGCCCCATAAGTAGGAGTCTTTCTTCCCTGAGGAAACAAAGCTTTTCCTTCACATTGCTGTTCAGAAACTGCTGTCTTTGGGTTCTTTTCAGCTAATTGCTGCTCCTTAAAAAAACCAAGAGACCACTGCAAAGAATAAGGCTAAGGGTTTATCAAGAAGTTTCATTTGGGGCATGTTGAAGCATTGTGGAAAGTACCTAACCTTGAACAGGATGTGAAATAGCACCATGTGTCTTATCTGCTGTTTGCTGTCGCTGACCCGTACATGAGATACCCCAGTACTTAACTTCTTGAGGCAAGAGAGCATCCTAACCTAACCTGGGGTAACTGTACTGCTAAAATACACGTCCTTAACTAATTAGGGAATGCTAAGTAAGGAACCCTCCCAACCTAATCATTAGATACCATAGGCATGTACGCTTCAGGATGGGTAAGGGAACACGACTTATCAACCAAGTGTCTCCTGCTGATATAAATACTCTGTGCCTTGCAGTGTGGGAAGGGCTGGCTTTTGTTAGATGCCTGGCACGCTGTTCTCCAGAATAGAAACACATCAGGTCCTGATCCTTATTAGCAGCAACACAAGCAATCTCAGCACATAAAGGGCTCCAGTTTGATAACATTTCCCCCTGCCATTCTCTCCATACAATGCAACATTATTTGGTCCTTTCCCCTCTCTCCCTGCACTGTGCTGCAATAGTGATTACGTTGACACAAATGGGATTAAAAAACCCAAAACATTCCAAAAGTATTCTGTGAACACCTAGAGGACAGTGAATTTTTAACCTGCAATCTTTAATCATTATTAAAGATTATTATTAGTCACCAGAATTAACCTTACAACCTTCAATTCTGCAATCCTGTTAATTCAGTGGAAAGCATGGTCTAGGAGTACAAGTAAAGAGCTAGGAAGCTTGAGTGAGGGCATATCAAACCCTGAGATTCTCTCCTCCCAGCAAAGCGTTTATGAAGGAGGGAGTCCCCATCCCTGGAGGCTTTTAAGGACAGACTGGATGTGGCCTTTAGTGCCCTGGCTGAAACAGTGATGTTGAAGCTTGTATGCAGAACTGTGGAGTGAAATAAAAGTGGAGTAGTTTTAACAAGATATTAAGAGCAAAACTAAATCACCAAGGTTGTGATGCAGCCAGGGCAACTACCGACAGACTATGGAAAGATGTTTCTCTGTGCATGCAGACCTAAAATTACAAGTCTATCAATATTTCATCTAAAAGGTACAAGGCTTGCTGTCAGATGTGTGGAAACTCTAACCTGATGAAAGCATTATGCAGCTATGGCCATGACCACCCAAGCTGGAAAGAGGAAAATCCCTTTGCATTGACTGCATTGTTGCCAGCTGGCCACAAAGCACAGATCTGGCCTTTGGGAGGCTCTATCAGACACCATAGATCTGACATACAGGCTCTATCGATTGTTTGCAAGTTCTCAGAAGTCTTTTTGCATCCTCATTGAGAGAAGGGTTGCTTCTACTTAGCATCCATAGGACAGCACTACCTAGACCAGCATCAGGAGCGTGGCCAGTACCCCCTGGTCCTGATACCTGGCATTGTGGTTGGCACAAGCAAGGGCATTTTATAAAGCAACAGCCAGTCTCTGTGACCAGGCAGGTCACGTGTCTGTTCCCTTTCCCTCATTATGAGGCCCTAAAAGTCCCACAAACCAAGTAGACAAACAAACCAGATTTCTTCTTCCTCTCCCCACTGCCATCCTCAGGGATGATGGAGAGGCACCAGGCCAATCGCTCCCTTCCTTGCTGACCCTGAATGAATCATAAGGATTCCACGCTGGAGGACAGGGAAGCGTGACAGCACACAGAGCACTGGTGGGGAAGCTGAGCCATGACACCCAGGACCCCTCAGTGACCAGGAGTGCCTCCACTGTTGTCTGCTTCCTCTCAGGGCAGAGGTAGTGACTGGTGTTCTTTTGTATGATTTCAGAGAGTCCCGATTGTGGTTCTTACAGTGACACAGCAAGCGATGTACAAAGGTTTGCCCTGATCTGCCGAGGGTCTGGGTGTTTGGAAACCACAGGGTGTGCCAGAAGTGCTTTGCTGTGCTCCTCATAAGTTGTGCAGGAGTGGCCGTGCTTGTAGAAATCCTGAGCCATTCCATCACCAGTTCTTCACTTTGATTTGTTTCAGCAATCTGTTAGGAACACTAAGCTCTAAATGCAGCTACAGGTAAACGTCATCATTATTGCCCAGGGAGGTGGTGGAGTCCCCACATCCCCGAGGTGTTTCAGAAAAGACTGGCTGTGGCACTTTGTGCCCTGGTCTGGCTGATGTGGTGATAGGTCATGGGATTATCTCAGAGATCTTTTCCAGCCTCAATAATTCTGTGACCCTGTGATTCTGCTGGATCCCCAAAAGAACTCCTTAGCCCCTTTAGTGCTGGATGAAACATTTCTTCCTGCTGAGCTAAGATGAATTGAAGAATTAAGGACAGAAGCAGTTCATGGCAAAAAATCTTCACCCAAAGACTGAGACCTCTTGCTGTCTTAGGATAACTAAAGGTGTTTATTGAGAGTGATAGAAAGGTTTCTCCTGCTAAGCTAAGACTTAGGGAAGCTCAGCACCTCTCTCCAAATATGTGATTTAGTATTTGTGCATAAGAATGTTCACCACCCAACCACTGTTCACATGAACTGTGCTCCTACTGTCAGCCCACTGTGTGCCCACTTCTGCACGCTACTGTTTTCCCTGTGAATGAAAGGACCAGGAGACTTTATTTCCTTTCTTTGCTGAATGTGGCAGCACTCTGGAATGGCTGCTGTCACCTCAGTCTGCACCAGTCCACGTCCTGCTCCAGGCTGACGGATCAGTTGTACTAACCGTTGAGCCTTGCAGATTTAGAGACTGTTAGTTGTAGACTCCAGCTTCTGACTTATCCTTACTCACTGGACAGCTGGGAGAGGTTAAAAATTGCCTGACAAAGGCCATTTGAGTTACCCTGCTAACTAAAACATAGGATCAGTGGGATTTTAATCAGATCCTAACCTTTTAAATACCCACTTAAGGTAACTCGTGTGAGCCAGGCGCTGCAACGTGTATGACTAGACAGAGGGTTTGAAGAAAAGGCTGCATCCTGCAGTCAGTAACAGAAATGGGATAGATGGCCTTGCTTTTAGAAAAGTTTGGCTAACTCACCGTGTTTGGGTACTGACTGACTATCACGCCTGAAGTGGCTTGTTATGCACAGGTATTTGAGATTCCCTTTCCCAAACCTTTCTGTCAAAGAGGATCCAAGTGGGAAAACAAGGGTGAAGGGTTCTTGAGTTACCTGCATTGCTGTTTCAGAAGCAGTAGCAGCAGCCACAGAATCATAGAATCTGAGGACTGATGAGGCTGGAAGAGCCCTCTGAGCTCACCCAGCCCAGCCCAGGACCTAACATCCCCACATTGGCCAGACCAGGGAACTGAGGGCCACAGCCAGGCTGTCCTTAAACACCTCCAGGGATGGAAACCCCACCACTGCCCTGGGCAGTCCATTCCAGTGTCTAATCACCCTTTCCATGAGGAAGGGCTTTCTAACATCCAACCTAACCCTCCCCTGGCAGCTTCAGACCCTGCCCTCTCATCCTATCACTGGTTGCCTGGGAGAAGAGCCCAACCTCCACCTGACTACAACCTCCCTTCAGGGAGTTGTAGGGAGGGAGAAGGTCCCCCTGAGTCTCCCCTTCTCCAGGCTAAACCCCCCCAGCTCCCTCAGCCTCTCTCTGTCAGACTTTCCCCCCAGTCCTGTCACCAGACTTGTTGCTCCCCTGGACCTGCTCCAGCCCCTCAATCTCTTTCTTGGGGTGAGGGGCCCAGAACTGCCCACAGTACTTGAGGGGAGGTCTCACCAGTGCCCAGTACAGGGGGAGAATTACATCCCTAGTCGTGCTGGCCAAACTATTGCTGATACAGGCCACCTGGGCACCCTGTTGACTCCTGCTCACACGGTTGTCAACCAGTACTGCCAGGACCCTCTGCCAGGCCTCTTTCTAGCCTCTCATCCCCCAGTCTGTAGCAGCAGGGGGTTATTGTGGCAAAAGTTTAGGACCCTGCCCTTGGCTCTGTTCAACCTCATCCCGTTGGCCTCTGCCCATCTACCCAGCCTGTCCAGATCTTCTTCCCCTCCAGCAGATTGACACTTCCCCTCAACTTGGTGTCATCTGCAAAGTTACTGAGGGGAGATTTGATCCCCTCATCCAGGTCATCAGCAAAGATGTTGAACAGTAGAATAGTCCCACATGTTTCTCCTTTCTTGATGTGATGTAGGTCTGTGTCAGGGATGTGATGGCTTCTCCCATTCATGGGCAGCCATGCGCCCATTCACAACGTCGTCTGCACTGCCTCACATAGCACAGCCTTCTCACCTTGAAACCTCTTGTACCCTGCGGGGAAAGACGCTGTGGTGGGAAAGGCTGCTATTAAATGCAGAAGCATTACATATGCTGCTCTGCTGTTTAGATACGGGTCTGGCACTGGTGAAGAGTACTGAGGTACTGCTGTCAGTCGACTGTTCACTCAAGACTGCTTTTCAAGCTATACATAGGCGCTGACTGACAGGCTTCCCTGCGGGTGCCGTGTGCTGACAAAAGGGATTCATTTGATTTTAAACAGA
The DNA here is from genome assembly GCA_013397515.1 of Upupa epops. Classification (NCBI taxonomy): domain Eukaryota; kingdom Metazoa; phylum Chordata; class Aves; order Bucerotiformes; family Upupidae; genus Upupa; species Upupa epops. The sequence continues at coordinate 13,223 of VZRI01012750.1, read as the reverse complement.
GAGTGAATCTGTTCCCTGCTGCATGAACAAGGACCCACCCTTAATACCAAGGATTTGTCTTGCAGATGGCAGGGGTCAGAAGCTGTGCTTGGCTACTTCTATTTGCTCTTTTCTCTCCTTTCTAAAGCAGCAGCATCCTAGGGCCAGCTGTCAGAGTACTGAGAAGAGTCATAGCTAACCCTGCCATGTGTTTTCCCTTTTTTCCAAGTGGAATGACAGTGTCTGTGACTCCTCCTTAAGAGCAGTTTAGGTTGCAGGCTCTGTGAGAGGTCTGCATTACTGCTGAAGCACACTCGGCCATCTGAAGAGCCCACTGCCAAAGCATTTCAGCCTGTGATTTCAGGTTCAGATTATTGATTTCAGATCAATAGCCGCTGAGGTGAGGTGGCAGGCTCTGCTGATTGCAAATGCAGTTTGATACCACAGAACCCCGGAAGGATAGTTCTATTTTGGACAATGATTATCCACCGAAAGTCACCCCCCTTTGAGAAAACACCCGTTTCCAGTGGAATTGCATTCAACAGCCACATAGCTTCTTTTTGACTCTTCATGTCACAAGGACTCAGAACAAATCTGCTCAGGTTCTTCCCATGCCTGAGGACTTGTTTTACACTGCCCACGCTAGCCACAAGTCAACAAATGTAACAGCTGCCAATTTTAGATCAAAAGCTGCCAAATAAGATTTCAGTTAAAAAACAGAGGAGACCTGATTTGTTTGGGCACTGGCACAGGCTACCCAGGGAGGTGGTGGAGTTTCAAATATGAGTAGATAGAGCCCTTGAGGCCAAAGTCTAGGTGTTGGGGAGATGTTGGGGTGAAGGCTGGACTTGGTGATGCTGGAGGTCCTTGCCAGCCATAATGATTCTATGGTTTCAGGGTGGTAGTGGAATGTGTGTGTTTGGCTAAATACATCACAGAACTCGATGTTTTGCTTTTATTGTGCAGTGTGTCTTGCATGTACCTTAACATCACCGTTTGATGTCCTCTGAAAACATTTATAGGCAGATGGACTACAAGGAATACGGGCAAGGAAAGCCAGCTCATGCTCTGGAGAGGAACACACCATTCTGGCAGACTAAAATTAGAAAGACAGCATTAACACACCATATGCTGTGCCACAATGGAGGGCACTATTTACACCACTTCCAGTAACATCTAATGATGCTAAAGTTCAAGCCTACTAAAAGAACCGCGGGACTCAAGCCAGCCACCAGTTCCACTATGTGAAATAAACGTGATTTTATCTGACAGTTTAACTGACTGGCATCAAATACCCCCAGTGAAGAACTTTTCAGAGTTACTGGTGGTGTCAGACAGGAGCAGAAACATGAGTGGTGAAGCACATCTGGGTTTGTACGCAGCCCATGACTACTTTTTCTAAATGAGTGGCTTGTCTTCCTTCTTCATCTGTTGTACCTTTCTAGGGAGTAAGCTCTGGTTTAACATCTGTGTTATTACTACTATGCAGATGTATGGTCTCTCTCAAGCTGAATGAGCAAAGCAGTAAAAAAGGAAGAGGAAAAGGTCTTGACTAAAGCAAAGTAAACTCTTGCTAATATAGCTGTCTGAATTCTTGTTAAAATTCTTGACACTCAATAGTCCATATCAAAGACTCTTTCCTACATCAGCCCAACTCTAGATGTTAATCCGTAATCAAGCAACGAGTCCATGCTGGGGCATTAAGTCTGAGTTTCCTAAGATTAAGAATGCTGTAACTTCCAAACCAAAACACCATGAGTGAAGTGAAGGAAGAGTCAGAGTATTGACACTCAGTGAGAGGGGACCGTCTTCTCATAACTGACCAAGACTAATTTAGTAGAGCACTGTCAAGATGCAGTGAGAAGAAGCCTAAGGGCAATAAAGAGGTATTTCAGGGCCTTGGGACTACTGGTCAAAGGATCAGGATCCTCCAGTCATGGGGAATGACAAGAGGGTAAATAGGATGAGCCAGCAAGTTTGCTGATGGTGCAAAGCTGGGAGAAGTGGCTGATGCACCATCCAGCATGACTTGGGCTGGGAGGAGAGAAACTTTATGAGGTTAAACAATGGCAGGTGCAGAGTGCTGCATCTAGAGGAGAACCCCATGGGTCGGTACAGGTTGGGGGCTGGGGAAAAGAACCTAGGGGTACTGGAGGGCCACGTGCTGGTCACAGGCCAGTAATGCGGCCAAGAAGGCCAATGTTCTGAGGTGGCCAGTTGTTTGAGGGTGGTTTTTCTCCTGCCCTACTCTGCCCTGATTAGAGGCATTATTAGAAATACTTCATCCAGTTCTGGGCTCCCCTATTCAACTGGGAGCTACTGGAGAGTCTAGCACAGAGCCACTGAGATGCTCAGGGGGCTGGAGCATCTTCCTTCTGAGGAGAGGCTGATTCCTGGGGCTGTTCAGCCTGGGGAGGAGGAGAATGAGGGGAGATCTCATAAATGCTTAGAAGTATCTAAAGGACGTGTGTCAGGATGATGGGACCAGATTCTTTGAGTGGTTCCCAGCAATAGGAGGAAGTGCAGTAGGCACCAACTGGAACACTGGAGATTCAATTTAAACATAAGGGAAAGCTTTCTTACAGTGAGGGTGACAGCCCTGTACCAGGCTGCCCAAAGAGGTTGTGGAGTTGCCATCCCTGGAGACATTCAAAACCCACCAGGACATGTTCCTGTGAGATCTGCTCCGGCAGGGAGGTTACCTGGATGGTCTCCAGAGGTTTCATGCACTGCCATTCAGTGATTCTGTGATAAGAGCCATAATAAAGCCTTGAGTACTTACCCGTTCTGTTAATTACTGAAGTGCAGGCTGCCGAGCTGGTGAAGGATTTGGAACAGGAGTTGTTTGAGGAGTGGATGAGGTATCTGTGTCTGTTCAGCCTGAAGGAGATTGAGGTGTGGCCTTCTTGCTCTCTGCAACTACTTGAAAGGAAGTTGTAGAGAGCCGAGAGTTGGTCTGTTTGCTCTAGTGGCCAAGGATAGGATGAGGGGAAATGGCCTGCAGCTGCACCAGGAGAGGTTCAGGTTGGATGTCAGGGGGAATTTCTTTCCTGAAAGGGTTGTCAGGCACTGGAACAGCTGCCCAGGGAGGGGGGGTTAAGAGAAGGGTAGATGTTGTGCTGGGGGACAGGGTTTAGTGATGCTGATAGGGCTGGGAAAAGGTTGGACTTGAAGATTTTGAGGGTCTCTTCCAGCTGAAACCATTCTGAAATCTTATTTAAGCTGATATGTTCCAGCAGTCCATACAGCAGACACTTGGAGGTGGGCACCAGTGTACTTCTCAGTAAACTGGACATAATCACATGACTTAAAACCATCTAAAATGTTATGTGTCAGCACAATTCACTACCTACTGTTTCCCACTGCCTCAGCAGAACTGTCAATGCCTCATTTATTTGTGTTTAAGATCAGTAACCTCTTTAAAAAGGCTTTTCATCCCTCTGAGAATTCAAGGGAAGTATTTCAGGGGGTCTTAAAAAAGACCAACACTGACAGCAAAAGGGCGAGGAAGAACTGGGAGTTTGTACCTAACTCTAAGCTTTTCAAAACGATTGATCAAGGAATTCTTCCTTCTTGGTGAAGTACCACCTCCTCCATTAAAATAGAGATGATCTTTGGACATCAGTCCGAGCAAGTGAGCAGATCACTGCTGGCACCTCCTGACACCTTGTTGGTTAAACTGCTTTTGACCTTCGCTGTTATCTCAAGCAGGAAATACATCCCCTGTGAAGCAGGCATCAGAACAAGGCCTTGCATCCTTCATTTAGTAACTAAAAGCAACCATAAAAGTCACCCCATGAGCTATTGTGTTGTTAACCAATAAAAAACAGTTTGAAAGCAAACAAACATGAAAGCATCACATCCTGATCTGTCAGGGAAGGGAAAGGATGTGACTCGGGTTGGTGGATTTGCCTGGGTCACACTGAGGAGACTGATTCCATGGGTCTGCATACAAGTCAAGATGACTCAGGTTCCTAGACGCTGCTGTTGAAGAGAAGAAGGAAAGGGAAGAGAGAAAATAGGTAAGAGGTTAGATCACTGACTCTCTCTTGCTCCTTGGCTCCACAGACCTCTGGTGTCTCCAGCCAACTTCTTAGTCACTTTCTCAGTGCAGTTGGCTCCATGTGTGAGGGTGGGGGTGCTGATCGGTCCCCCTTCACTTCCTCAGCGTCACTGATTCTCAGTGTCACTTGTGGTCGTTTTTTTGGTCTCCTGGTGTGTTCACAAGCTGGGTGGGGGGCACTGTTCAAGTCCCTCTTTTCATCCCCTACTGCCAGGGGCACTTTTTTCACCCCAATGATAGGGGAGACTTTGTTCTCAGACAAGAGATGGCAGCCCCTCATGTCTCCATCTCAGCAGACTGCTGCGGATTGAAGAGCAGTGTTTCAGGGCCTGCCTGTACCCTTCTCACTGCAGAGGACAGAGATCTGTGCAAGTGCAGGGCTTTTCCCGTTACCCTGTTTACCAGTTACCAGCTATTTGCTTACAATCTGAGCCATCTCCCCTGTTGTTACTCAGAGCCTGACAGTGGTGAAACACACATGGTTATACCTAAAGCATGACCTTAGTACTCTCACAGATGTAACCTGGCTCTCATTTATTAAAAACATGTACTAAAGTGTTGTCGAGAGATGTCAGAGGCAGTGTAAACAAGCATTTTCCATTTCAGTTTATACAAATTAAGGTTTACTCAAAGAAAAAACCATCTTGATTAAAGATCAGCTCTGGATTAGCATCAAACCCATAGACCTGAGGAGGAAAGAGGGCTTGCAAACAGGAGAGGGGGGAACTGGAAGGAGCACCCAGAAAAGCATGTTTCTCAGCTATGCTGTGCATCAGCTATGCATGTTTCTCTTGCTATGCTGTTGCATCTTTAGATCATGAAGGCTGCAAGTCAGGCAGTGCTTCTGTGGAGAGGTCATGCCTCTGTTAGACTGACTAATGCAGCTGGAGAAGAAGACCTGATGTGCATTTGGACACATAAGCCCTGAGGTCACTGTGTGACCAAAGGCTTGCATGGCACCCTGTTCCATTATAAGCCTGTCTAATAAAAGACAATTACCTCCCTGCACAAGCCCCATCTGGTATGTATGACTGCACCACGCAGCCTCTGCACAGAGATGGCAGTGGAAGATCAGCGTACCGATTTAGCAGTAGTCGTGCAAGATCGTAACGCATAACATCTCAAGGTTGTTGCAGCATAAGCAGGAAAAGGATCTGCCAAGCAAGCAGAAACCCATTATGCATGGGAAGACAACACATTCATAAGGTCCCCAGAATGAGGGCCAGAACTCTACCTGCTTAACTATAGTCTGCAATGTGATACTGTGCAAAAAGGCAGAGGGATAGAATTCTATCCTTGGGAACAGGGATAGACTTTGTTATCACAGGGCTATGCATTAAAAGCAGTTCCTCTATGACAGCAGGTGTTGATCTTAGGGAAAACAGAAAAGTTGCCTGGAAAAGACAGCGAGCCAACAACAGGCAGAAGGAGAAGCAGAGATTATGCACTTCCAGAGTACTTACACCAACAGCCTCCTGAACTAGTATATAGTATGCCATATACATTCAACCCATCAAATGTCAGCCATCTATGCAGAGATACTCTCCTGTTTGGAAACTCATACAAGTAGAACCCTCTCACGATGGACAGGTGCTGGCTTAACTGTGCTGAGAAGAATCAAAACTACCAAGGTCTGCCATATGAAACCCATCAGATGCTCTCATGGGCAGTTACTAGCTGTCTTGGAGGGTGTATGGTTTCACAGGAAGCAGCTAGGTGTTTTTTCCATACACACTCCTTTCTGCCTGAGCAGACAGGATTTATGTCTCTCAAGGTGCCACAACTCAAAAAACAGTCTGGCCATAATCAGAGGGCTGGAGCACCTCTGCTCTGGGAGTTAGTCTTCAGCCTAAAGAGGAGGAGACTTTAGGGGAACCCTAGAGTAACCTTCCAATCCCTAAAATAGTCCTGTCAGAAGGCCGGGAACAATAGGATGATATAAACCTGAATCCCAAAGAAATGAAGTGGCAGAGGAGTGGCAGAGGAGTAAAATTTTAAATAGTGATGCAGAAGAGCATCAGGTCATGCAGAAATGTTTTGCTGTTCAAAGAAGTCATAGAATCATCCTGTCTGGAAAGGACCTCCAGGATCATCCAGTGCAGCTCTCATCCCAGCATCTCCCTAACTCCTAGACCATGGCCTCAAGTGCTCCATCTGCTAGGTGCTCCATCTACTACCTGCAAGGATGGTGACTGTTCCACCTCCCTGGGCAGCCTGTTCCAGTGGAGTTAGGAGTGAAGGCACTGTGCACTGGTGAGGTGCTGCTGTACGCTGAAGAGGTAGCAGGCTTTAAAGGGAAAGAACTGAGCAGGTTCAAACCTTTCCTTGTAGAAAAGAAAAATCAACAGAGGCTCTGTAGTATCGTGTTGGGTATCTGTTAGAGACTTCACCACTTGCTTCTTTAGGGATATCTTGGGTACCCAATGTTATTAGAAAGATAAACTCGATGAAGTGGTTGGTCATAGTGACTGAATTTCATTTCCCATTGCAGGCTGGAGAGCAAAAGCGCATTAATAACAGCAGGACATGTCTGTTCTTCGCGGAAGTTAACTCACTCCTTCATCACAGATTCTCCCACCTATGAAAGCGTATTTTACTGAGCAAGCTTTAAAAAAGCAGGCAGAGCGCTGCAGAAAAGCTGGATGTGGAAGATGAGAGTTTATTGAGTTGAAATGAAATACAACAGGAAACAGACTAATAGTCAAGCCCCTGACGAAATGCTAAGTGATGAACCTGAAATGCTAACCTATGAACCCGAAACTGCTCTGTAGGAAGATAGACACATGGTGACTGAGAGGCACTGACATGATGTGGGTCAGGAAGGCGGCAAGGGCAGGCAAGTGAAGCATTTTTGAGCCTTAAGGTGATGATGAAGTGGTTATATGTGTGACTATTCTCAAGAGAATGAGCTGACGTAACAGACAGATCTGCTCAGGTGCATTCAGGATCAGGGCTCGTAAGGCTGCAGTTTTGACAGAGCTCGTTGGTTTATCTGGAGTCAAAACCATTCTGCTTTTGGCCCGGTCTGTTATTGTCCGTTTTAGTTGTGTGACGATAAACCCACATTTCCTTTCCAGCTGGGGGTGAGTCAAGACAGCACTCTTTTCTGGACTTCAGAACTCTTGGAGTACAATTTTTTCCAGAAACGGCCCACAGAAGTGTCAGTCAAAGGGAACCTCCTTAACCCAGAGGAGGAGTGTTTGCCACAGGGCGGCATTTTCGAGTGAAGTCAGTCGGGTGAGATGGAAATGTGCTTTGTACCGAGGGCCTCTGGGTGGTGCTCACGCCATGCCGGTGCCCGAAATCGCCCCGGTGAGGTACACTGGGAATGCCAGTGCAAACGGTGCTCACGGCCTTGCGAGCAGAGGGAGGCACAGCTACTCGAAAGTGTCGCTGGGTGGCAATGAAGGCCAAGGCACTCGCTTAAATGATGCTAAACGGGTCACCCAGAAATGGATGTTCAGCATGTGAAGGTCTTGCTGGAACCAGCAGGTGGCACAGGAGGTTCCCTATCAATCTCAGCAGGAACTTCTTCCCAGGGAGGGTCCCGGAGCCCTGGCACAGGCTGCCCAGGGGGGCTGTGGAGTCTCCTTCTCTGGAGATGTTCCAGACCCGCCTGGCTGTGTTCCTGTGCCACTGGGTCTGGGTGATCCTGCTGTGGCAGGGGTCTGGACTGGAGGATCTTTCCAGGTCCCTTCTGATGCCTAACGATTCCATGAAAAATCTCCAAATTTAATTAGAAGATTTAATAAGGGGTAGTAATTCTGCTGACCCACAGATTGCACGTGGAAGTCTTTATATGCCTGAAAGCCACAGTGCTATGTTGAAGAGACCTGATGGAAGCTCTGGGCATAGCTCTGTGGGCAGAATGAACCACTTCTGAGGATGGTGCCTACAAGTTCAACAGCGGTGGCAATCCTGCAGTGGCATTTGTTGGAACAATGCAGGTTTGATTTGCTGTGGTGGGGCACAGTCCCTTTAGTTTGTCCTTGCCTTTGCTTTTCGGGACTGTTTTATTTTCTAAAATGCATTGTCCCAGGGCATCCTGCCTGAAATGTCCCGCACATTCGCCATCCCTTAGGGATCGCTTTTCGATTAGGTGCCGTGCACTGCTGGAACAACAGTAAGACTTGAGGATAGAGAGTGCCTTGCAGGGTGGATTCTTTAATCTGTAAGGCAGTGCAGACATATGCCATCAGCAGTCTTAGTGCAGTGAGCTAACCACAGAGGCAATACAAATGACTCACTGCTTATGCGTAATTAACCTGCTAATTATTCACAAAACATTTCGCTCCATGGTGATTTTGTGAGTTGACAGGAATCACCCAAGCTGAAAGAAACCTTTAACATTTCTTCTTGCTGTTGCCTCACTTCATGTCAGATCACATCACGTCTCAGAACAACGCTGTTGTGTATACAGTGAGGTAACAGCGCAAGAAGAAACTCTTTCTTTCCGTGTGAACGCCAGCCATCGTTTCACGAGGGACACCCATCTGCGTGAGGAATGAAAGCGTAGAGAGTGCCTGTGAAGGCCACGTACCTGCTCCTGCCCCGAGCTGTAGTACTCAGATCACTGTTAAAGAAGATCTGAATTTTAGTTAACATCTGAAACCTAGGCTTGGTTTGTACAGTTCTGTGTCTCAAGGATTCCTTTTATGATGGAGGACCGTAATGCTCCTCGTGTTCTCTCTAATAAGGTTTTTGCTCATCAGATTCCTCAAAGGGGGACCTGCGTGCCTGCTGCCAGAACACCTTCAAAAATTAGAGATTATTCTTTATTTTCTATGCCTCAGATGCCTCCTCAGCCACCAGTGATCATTGCTGATGTTCTGAAGTGAGAGGAACAGGAGGAACAGGGGTGAGAAGACTGTGTGTCCAAATAGTCAGGGAAATAATTTCCCAATTAATCTAAATATGTGAGTGCTGATTTAGGTATTGGGAAACACATAAGGGTGACACAAGCGCAGAGTCACTCCTTCACACTCCTGCTGTCTCTGCACATTGCACACTGTTCCCTCACTGAGGCAGTAAAGAGTGTAGGAGGTATTTGTGGTCAGGAGGTGGGAGTTTGTCCCTGCTGCTCCCTCCTCCTCGCCTGCTGTTGTCAGGTGTGTGTGGGTCTCCCCAGGCTGCAGTGCCACAAAACAGAGGAAGGCCCAGCTCAGCCTTCTTATTTTGTCTGCTGTTGCCTCTGATTCCACCCATCAGCTGGTCCCTTATGTCCCCTCTTCTCGCTCCTGCTCTTCCTTACACAGGCTTAATCCCTTGGTAGGGAGCCCTCACTACCCGAACCTAACCATGCACTCTGTAGGGTACCTGCTGGGCAAGGGGCTCCAGCTCGGTGAGATAAAGGCTCTACTGGCTAACAGACTCCTTGGAGAGGGCAACGCCAGTTTCACAGCACTGAACCTCTTTGGGTTGTTCTGAAAAGTGCTACGTAGACCTTCTAGAAGACCAGAGACCTGGCTTCCCTCTCAGCTTTGAAGAGTCACAGTCTGTGTGGGGATGACACCCATGACCTATGCAAGGGAGCAGAAGTAATTCTATAAACAAAAGGTTAGGCTCAGCTGAGTGAGAGAGGATGGTTGTGTTGCCTGTGGAGGTAATGGGCCAGTAAATATTCAGGAGGAAGAAAAACATGTGAGCCAGGTGCCAGAGTCCATGCAGGAGCTCGGATTGACTCATTCTGGAATGGAGAAACTGGCTTCCCACTGTCAGAGCCTGGTGGTCCAGAGTAACCTGTTAGGACCAGTAACGCACAGCAAAACCCTGCATTCTGAACAGGATGGTAGAGCAGGGTGTGAAAGCAGGGACCTCAAGCTTCCTTTCCCAGCTCTGTCTTTTTTTGGCTAGGAATTAACGGAACATCCCGTGGCTCCTTCTGCACAAACCAGAGTGTTCACATTCCCTGAATATAGAGGACTGTCTAGATAACCCCTTTCCAATAGGAGTTGCTTTGGTTTTGGACTTGCAGTCCTGTCATCATGATAATCAGCAGCGGTTGCGTTTTTGCACAGCAAGTGCCTGGTCCTGCTTACCTCTGCTTGGTTTTGTTGTGAATTCCATGCAATGCTTCCAAAAAGAGATGCTTGTTGCTTAGTGAACTGACCATCACATTTCCCAAGTGACTGGTGTAGCTGCAGCCAGTCCCTTATGGTAGACTGGACCAACCCTGGGCATTGTAAACAACAGGACTGCTTTGCTGCTCATCTTGAGAGGACCATCTCCATTGGAAACGTAAACCTTTAGAAGCAAGAGCAAAGTGGATCTAAGCATGCCTTGAAAGGCTGTAGGTCATGCATAAGGAGTTTGTTTTGGATGTTCTTGTCACAGCTGAAAGAGTGACCAGAATGTAAAAAGCCCTTCTTGTTCACCCACTAGTGCCTCAGGCCTGTGGATATGGAGCGTAGCCATCTGTTTGCCAGACAACTGGTATCTGAGGAAATGGCTACCGCGCTGATGAATTACAACAATTTCTTGCACTATAGGTTGTACACATTGTTGAATTACCTTTGAATTTACCCCAAATTCAACTCAAGTCTGGTTAGGGCAACAGCAGTGAGATCAGGGAATCATAGAACCACAGTATGTGTTGGGCTGAAAGGATCTCTAACTGTCACCTGGTCCAAAGTCCCTGCAACAAGCAGGGACGTTAACTAGAACAGATGGCCCAGAGCCCCATCCATCCTGACCTTGAATGGCTCCAGTTATAGGGTCTCCACCACCTTTTGTAGGATCCAGGGATCTATCACCCTCCGATTCAAGAGCTTTTTCCTGATGTCCAGCCTCACTCTGCCCTTTTCCGGCTTTAAACCATGATCCCTCATCCTATTGTTCCCTGCTCTTGTGAACAGTCTTCCCCATCCTTCTGTCAGGTTCCTTTCAGGGATTACTATAAGGTCCCCCCAGAGTCTTCTCCTCTTCAGGCTGAACAAACCCAACTCTCTCAGACTGTCCCCACAGCTAAGGGGTTCCAGCTGTCAGAGTGTTTTTATAGCCTCCTCTGGACCTGCTCGAATGGGTCCACATCCTTCTTGTGTTAGGGGCTCCAGGACTGGATGCATCAGATTTGAGGTGTGATATATGACGTTTGCTATTTCCCAGAGCCTTACCCAAGAGCTTGTAGCTTTTCAGGTGAATTGCTATTACTTGGTTGCAGCGTGCAGACCTCACTCAGTGGAGACCCTCACAGTATGGACAGTCTATGGGTACGAAAGTTGCTCTGGTCATGCTTTTCTGTTAGATAGCTTTTCCTGTATCACAGTATCACAGTACTGATGAGGCTGGAAAAGACCTTAAAGTTCATCCACTCCAACCTAAACCCAACCAAGTAACCCTAACATCTGACATCTAGGTCATGCTACTCAGCACTGAGGTGGAAAAGATGCATTGCTGCTGTGCTGTCACTGATTCCAGTGGAGTCCAGCTGAGCAGAAGGAACAGCAGCATGCCTCATGTGTGTCACACTCCCATAAGCACAAAGGCTGCAATATCCCGACATCCTCCAGCAGTCCCTGCTGTGGTCCCAGCGTTCCCTCTTTTCCAGACTCTTCTAATTACCATGAACAGATTTATTTTCATCCTTCCCAAAGCAGCGATCTACATTTAACATCTGTCTGTGGCCAAACCATAGCAGTTCCTCTTACCATCTGATGTCCTCTACCTAGACCAGAAAGGTTGTTGGACAGCAGAGTGGAGACCCACGGGTTAAAAGGAGGATCTGAGGGACTACAGACTGTCACTCTGACTTCAGTGGCAGGGAAGCACTGCCACTGTTTTGACGGAGCAAATAGTCTTGAGTGCTGTTACCTATTGCTTACAGAATAACCAGGTGATCAGGCACAGCCAGCAGGGATTCATGAAAGGCAGGTCCTGCTTGGTGAACCCAGTCTGCTCTGGCAAGGTGACCCAGCTAGTGGAGGAGCGAAAGGCTGTGGATGTTGTCTTCTTCGACTACACTACTGCACACAACTTTCCTCATGGTATTTGCATTGAGTCTCAGGCAGACGTAACTCTGCTGGGTTAAATATTGGATGGACAGCTGAATCCAAAGAGTGGAAGTGAATGCAGTTCAGTGCAGCTGGCAGCCACTCACACTCGGTGTCCCCAGGGTTCTGTGTTTTGGTTTGTTCTCTGTGGCATCTTTATTGATCATCTGGATGAGAGGATTGAGTGCACCCTCCAAAGTTCACGGATGACATCAAGATGGGTGGGAGTGTCGATCTGCTTGAGCACAGATAGGCCCTGCAGAGGGATCTGGACAGGCTGGATCAATGGGTCGAGGCAATCATAGGATGTTCAACAAAGCCAGGTCCTGCACTTGGGTCACAACAACCCAGTGCAGCCTGCAGGCTAGGGGAGAGTGGCTAGAAATCTGCTGGACAGAAAGAGACCTGGGGGTGCTGATTGATCATCAGCTAAATATGAGCCAGCAGTGAGCTCCAGAGTACTCTGTTCAGTTTTGGGGACCACCCCACGAGAAAGACATTGAGGTTCTGGACCAGGTCCAAAGAAGGGCAACAAGGTTGGCAAAGGATCTGGAGAACCAGGCTTCCCAGGAGCAGCTAAGACAACTGTGGCTATTTAGTCTAAAGAAAAGGAGGCTGAGGGCTGACCTTACCACAATTTACATCTGAAAGGAGGTTAGAGAGAGTTGGGTGTTGATCTGACAAGTAGCAAGAGGAAATGGCCTCAGGTTGTTTAGTTTGAACATCAGGAAAACTTTTCCATTGAAAAGTTCATCAACCATTGGACCAGGCTGCCCAGGGAGGGGGTTGGGTATATAACCCTGAACATATAGAATCATAGAACCAGTCCAATCCCCCTGCCACAGCAGGGTCACCCAGACCAAGTCACACAGTAACACAGCCAGGGGGGTCTGGAACATCTCCAGACAAGGAGACTCCACAACCCCCCTGGGCAGCCCCTT
>VZRI01012749.1:303850-334972 GCA_013397515.1 Upupa epops | reverse complement strand
CCAGCCCAGAGCTATTGACTGGGATTTGGGGATGGTCTTGTCCCAGGAACTGGTTCTGGTTTGGCATCAACCCAGTTCTGCCCTGGCATTCAGGACCAAAAATACACACACAGACACAAAAAAGCTTGCATCTCCCTTTCTCCTGCATCCTGCTCTTTCACCTTGCAGCTGAAGCCATCCTGCGGGCCTTCTGCGCCGCTTCGGAAGGGAGATGCAGAGCCCACGGGGCAGGTGGTGGTGAATTCACCCACTTTTAATAAATAGATTTTAATTAAGTATTTCTTTTTGAAATACAAAAAAAGTCCAGCTCATCCCAATTAGCAGCGGGTGACGGCGTTTGTTCTCTCGGAGAGTGGGAGAGAGCGAGCGCTGTGTTTTGGAGACCATCTGCTCATGAATCCTTTGGAAAAAAACAAGGGAACTCGGATTGGAAAACAAGCGTTGGCTGCAGGCTGGGAAGGGGTGGGGGCAGCCTGGCAGCCGGCCGGGACTCCTCGCCAACACAGGGAGCTGCCGGGGGGGGGGGTCCTGACAGTTTTCTGGAGATGGGGAGCATTAATGAACGATGGGAGAAGGGACTGTAACTGCCGGAGTGGGTGGGAAGAGGGCTGCGGGGTGAGTTGGCAGCCTCACAGGTGGGGATGCAGACATTCCAGTGGAGATGTAGCAGGCCTGATAGTTCAGGAGGGGATGATGTGCTTTGGGGTGCTGATGGGAACGGGGGAGGTGCCAGGGGATTTGTTGCCCTGAACACCAAATGGCTCTGCTGTGGTGCCACCAGCACCTGCAGCAAGGTCCAAGGTCTTGAGGGGTATCTAGAATGCTGGCGGAAGATGAATACTGTCTGCAGCAGCTCTTCACTCATTGCAATGTCAGCTGAAATGATTTCACGTGTCCACACCTGTATCAGTGACCTCCCTTCCTTCAGAACAGTCCCTGAGCTCCAGTTTCTGCTCTGGAGGCAGACAGCGTGGCTTTGAGGGCTGCAGAAGGGCCAAACTGTTATTTAATGATGCCTTCTTCCCTGTCCTGCTGCCCCAGCTGGGAGCAGAAGCTCACTCGGCCTCATTCTCTGTTCCCCTCTAGGGAGATGATATCTTGGACCGCAGCTCAGAGCTGATCTACACAGGAGAGATGTCCTGGATTTACCAGCCTTATGGACGCAACCAGCAGCGTGTCTTCTTTCTCTTTGATCACCAGATGGTTCTCTGCAAGAAGGTAAGGACGTCCAGGGAAAGCAGTACAGTGAAGGACAGGCTATCCTGGCCAGACGGGGTTTTGGGACAAGGTGGCCACACATGCAGGAGGAGAGAACATGTCTGGCGCTGGGGAAGGGCGATGCTGGAAATCCTGACTTAAGAGGGTGCTGAGACAGAGGGATTTTCGTGCTCTCAGGACAAATCCAGCTCCACTGGTTCATCCCATGCCTTCCTCTCGCCTGCCCCTTGTTTGGCTCATTGCCTCGCTCCTGCTTTTGGGGCTTTGGCTGCAGCCTGTGAGCTGGGATTCCATAGCCTTGGAATTCCTGTGCAGGCTGGCACTTGGTCCAGCAACTCAATTACTGCTTTAAAGAGACAACTGCTGCCTCTCAGGGCACAGCCTGGTCCGTGTGAGGAGCAGGTGCTTCCACCCGCTGATGGACAGTGGCCACGCTGGGTTTTACACTGCCACGAAACCCATCGGGCAGGTGGAGAAAGGAGGGGGAGGATATTGATGCCAGCGTGTTGTAGTATCGAGAGCCACAGGTGAAGTGTTTTGGGGCGATGGTTCAGCATCAGCAGCACCACTGCTGTGTGGCTGTCATCCTGCTGCAGTCATCCCAGCTCGTTACCATCACAACAGCTCCAGTGACAGAGCTTGTAAGTTCTGGGTGCCTCTGTCTTCTGACAGATGGGGATTTGGGGACATTTTCACTGCAGCTACACAGAAAACTGGGCAGAGGGAGTCCCCTGGACCAGCATCAAGTGGAGCTGCAGACATCTCCAGCCAACCATGCTGGGGCTGAGTTCCTGTGCTGAGGAAGCAGGGAGTGAGCCCCACGCAGCCCCTGAGGAGTTGCCCACGAGGGAGCAGTGTGGGTGGGGGATGTAGGTGGCTCCTGACTCACAGTGGCATCACTGCCCGCTGCGGCCAGGGTGGCTCAGTGGGTGGCACTTTCTTCTCCTGAGTCATGGTCAATTGAAATTTTCCCTTCTGGAATGCTGCTGCTTGTTCCCCCCCAGCTCCTCACTGCTGCTGCTTTCCTGGCTCTGGGTTTAATTTTAGCTTCCTGGCTGGGTTTGGTTGTCAGTCTCGACCTCCTGTGCTTTGGCCATGACCCTGCGTTTCTGATGGGTAAGGCAGGATGCCTTGTGCTGGGTCTGATGCAGAGAGGTAGAGCCTTCAGAACCCTCAGAAGGTTGTACCAGTGTGCAAACAGGGCTGGTGCCACCCTGTCCTCATCCCTTAGGTGTTCAGAAGGTGCTTTGAGGGGAGGGGATGGGGTTGGCAATGCTGCATGAGAAGACATCCTGTGGAGTTTAGGTGTCTGAGGGACTCAGAGGTGGTCTGGGTTCTCCTGGCAGGGAGATGATTTGCTCTGTGTCCAGGGAGGGGGTTGACTCGCCATCCCTGGATGTGTTTCACAGTTGTGGAGATCTCTGGAGCTCAAAGACAGGATTTAGAAGTGGGCTGGGACAGTTCTGCAACCCTTGTGCCAGGCTTTGCTGTTAGAGATCCCAGCAGGTGACCATCTGGCAGGATGAGCTCTGTTTTAAAGCCAGAGCACTATGTCCTGGGGCTTTCTTATCGAAGCTCATGGTGCAGGAGGCTGGAGCCACCCTGTGCTTTGAAATTATTCTCAGAGGGCTCTGGAAGATGACCCACAGATGCCCGAGAGCAGGGTCTGCAGAGGTGCCAATGCTCCAGTTTCATGTGACCAGGAGTGGGCAGAGCACCATGTCCTGGGGTCATCTGCAGCCTGGTGCCTGTCCTGGCAATCAAAACGCTCGAGGGTGGCCTGAGCTTGCAATGTGCTCTGATGTCCTACTTCAGTAAACCCTCAGGGAACTGTAGCTGTCTGAGTGCAGAAGGGAAAGTCTGAGAATTCCAGAAGGTCTTGAAGTTCAGACTGGTCCAGGGCTGCCAGCTTAGGTCTTGCCATCACCACAGAACTCTTCTGGTGAAGAGAGGAATTTCACCAGCTGAGGTGGCCCTGTCAGCTATCTCAGTGTTCAGGTAGCTGAATGCTGAAAGACCGGTGGGTGCAGGTAGGTTCTGCAGAGCATTCCCAGCTCCTGCAGAGCATTCTCACCTCTTGCAGAACAATCCCAGCTCCTGCAGAGTATTCTCACCTCTTGCAGAACATTCCCAGCTCCTGCAGAGCTTTTTCACCTCTTGCAGAACATTCCCAGCTCCTGTGTTGGAAGG
This sequence comes from Upupa epops, assembly GCA_013397515.1. Lineage (NCBI taxonomy): Eukaryota > Metazoa > Chordata > Aves > Bucerotiformes > Upupidae > Upupa > Upupa epops. The sequence continues at coordinate 331,564 of VZRI01012749.1, read as the reverse complement.
GTGAGCACTGAGGCAGTTTGGGTGTCTGGAGTTCCTGATAGAGATCCCCCACAAGAGCTCCCCATGAAGGCTGTGAAAGCTGCTGCTGTGGGGTTCTCATCAAACTCTCTGAATGAATTTTCTGATCTCTGAAGCCAGAGGTTGGCCCTGTGCATTGAGCATGAGGACAGACAGTGTAGTGCTTTCTTCCCAAAGAGCCCATGGGTTGGTGACCCTCATGCAAAGCTGCTTCCTTTTGGAAAGGAAGAAGGGACTCGACTGAGTAGGAGGCAAGTACTGGCCTCCCTTTGCCTTGTCCTGTGTCTCTAATCGGGGAAGAAGACGAGCTATTCTGGAGTACTCTCCATGATTCTCACAGCTCGAGGGCAGCCCTCGATGATGGTGGCATTAAAAGGTGTTGCCTTCATGGCACAGAGTCTGTTCTTCATGACCCCCGAAGCCAAGAGCGTCTGACTCCCAGAGGCTTTCAATTTGCAAAGCACAGCATGGCAGGCTGTGACTCGCATCAGTAGGGGTGATCGCAGCTCGATGGGCTGGGGGATGCTCGAGGTGCTTCTCATGCAGTAGATGAGGATCATCTCCTTCTATTCTGGGGAACAGTTTGGATTTCCCCAGTGGACTTGAGAGGCTGGAAACGGGAACATGAAGGGTTAATGGTGTCACTGCAACACACCAGGCTCCTCTTGGTGGTGTTTTGGGCTGCTCCAACCACAATTCTTTTTGCTTTACGCTTTTTCTGTGTCTCTTGTAATCAAGAGGCAGCACAAACTCCGTCAGGTGGTTTATTCCTTTCCTTGAGTCCTCAGGTTGGAGGAGAAGCCGAACAAGATGGGTTTCACAGCTGTAGCCCAGCCAGCCAGAAATAGCTGCCCTATTGGAGATGAAGTAAATACAGCGATCCCATCAGACTCCATCCCAGGTCCAGGTTTCCAGTTGGGGAGATAAAAGAGACATTTCTGAGCTCTTTCAGCGCGAGGAGGTCTAGTCCCCATCTCTCTGTTAAAAACATAGAGGTAATGGCATTGGAGCAATGACCCTGCTGCTATTATGGGCTAGATGGGTCTCGTTAGGACTAAAGGAAACAGCCTGGCTTAGTCACAGCCCCAAACAGGGACAGGATGGAACGTGTGGAGCACAGCACTCCCATAGCCCCACTGACCTGCAGGCAGGAGGGTCCTGCGGGTCCGCACAAACGGTTTAGGTGGTCAAGCTGCTAATTCAATGGTAAAGAAACTCAAGAAGAACAGAATTCAGAGTCTTTCAGTGTCTTGATTTTCTTTTCTGGGTAGGAAGCAGGTTTCTCCTACTCATCAAAGCTGTGCAGATAAGCAAGATGCTGTGTGATGTGCCCTGTGCCCGATGTATCGCTCCTCTAATTGCAGTGGGTGTAAGCTTGGCCCCCGAGCGAATCCCCCAGAGCTGCAAACCGACCCCCACCTCCTGCTGTAGCCTTTCAGCAGCAGCTTGCAGCCCCCTGGGAGCAAACTGGAGAGAGACCAGAGGAGCGGAGCGACACGTCCGCGCAAGGGTTTCCTGTCTGCTCCTGTTAGGAGCGCTCTGGAAAGGCGGTCGCCCTCGGCTCGGCGCTTCGCAGCCAGCCCGGCTGGGCTTGGGGTGGAACAGAGCGTCCAAATGCCACCGATGTTGCGCTAAACGCGGCGAACCAAGATAGCATTTCCACCCAAATGCTTTCGGCTCCGGTCCTCCCCCACGCGGATCCCACACCGCCGCGGCTCCGCGGAGCTTGGGGCTGGCAGCAATGAATCAAACATCTCTTTCCAAACTCAGGAGACAGACACTGTTGAATAATTTGGCAGGAATCTGTCGACCTCCCCAGCACAGCTGTCCTTGTGCGAGGAGGAGTTACGTAAACCCCGAGCGCGAAGGGATTTTGCCTTCTCCTGGTGGCCCCTGGGGCTGCTTTGAACAGCCCATCTGACCCGTCCCACCCCTCGTTGCTTGTTTTGAAGCTGTTTCCCTGCTTCTGAAGGCTGCTCAGCTCAAAGTGTGCGGTCTGACAGGGCAATAGCAGAGCTCGAAGTCCCTGGCGTCCAACCTCTTAACAAGGCTTTGATTTGTTCTGTTGTGTGGGGAATATTCAGGGCAGAAACACAAGGGGTCACTGATTGTTAGGGTCTCGCTTGGAGACAGAGGCCCAGGTACATAACTGCCCCATCTTAACACAGGACAGAGATGAGCTGTTGGAACGTGTCCAGAGGGCCACGAGGATGAGTGGAGGGCTGGAGCACCTCTCCTATGGGGACAGGCTGAGAGAGTTGGAGCTGTTCAGCCTGGAGGAGACTCTGAGGAGAGCTTAGAGTGGTCTCCCAGTACCTGGAAGGGGCTACAGGAGAGCAGGAGAGGGGCAGTTTGCAAGGGCTTGGAGTGATAGGAGCAGGGGGAATGGTTTCCAGCTGGAAGAGGAGGGGTTAGACTGGGAGTCAGGAGGAAATTCTTCACAGTGAGGGTGCTGAGACCCTGGACCAGGTTGCCCAGGGAGGTTGTGCCTGCCCCCCAGCTCCCTGGAAGTGTTGAAGGCCAGGTTGGCTGGGGCCTTGAGCACCCTGGTCTGGTGGAGGGTGTCCCTGCTCATGGCAGGGGGGTTGGAATTGGATGATCTTTAAGGTCCCTTCCAACCTGAACCATTCTAGGAGTCTATGAATCTTAAGTATCAACCTGGATAGGGTTAGATGAACAAATGTCACGGGGGATGATCCCCGCTGTGTTGGTGGCAGGCAGGTTGGACTCCAAACTCCAAAGGGTCACTCTAAAGTCAACGGGATTTTAAAAATGTAGGTTCTGACTGTTTATTTTTTTCAAATCCAAAGAAGGTTGAAATCCCTTATGGCTGAAGATACCCAAAGACATGGCACAGTGGCAGCGTGCCACGCTCTCATCGCTCACGGCAGGCTGGGCAGAGGGAAGACAGAGCCGGGCAGGGAAATCAGGACAAATGTCAGGAGTGAATTGAAAACACTCTGTCTCTCCCATTCTGCTCTGCAGCCAGTACTCAACTCAACAAAGAGCCATCAGGCAGGGGCTGAGACTGCAGTGTGAAAGGGCATTCGTGCCCTCACCTTCTCCAGACGGTGGGGTTGGTGTTGGGGTGCAGCAGTTGTCACAGACCCTGGTTTAGCCTTTCCCCAGTTTTAGCACCAGCCACTCGCTGCCCATCATCTGCTCCAGTCTCGGCGACTCCAGTGGCAGAAGTTGCCTGTAGGTGGGTCTCTTCAGCCTCATCTGTGGATCCCTTTTAGATCCCTGAAGAACACATTGTGTTCTGGGTAAAAATAGTCTGCGGGGATTGCTGCTTTTCACACTGAGCACGTCGCTGCCCTGTCTGCCTTACGTTTCAATTACTGCTCCTTTCAGACAAGCCCTGGCTCTGCTTTATCTGTGTGTGCACAGGGCCGTGCTCAGGGCCTTCCAGCCCCACGAGCGTTTGCGAGGGCTGTGGCTTCCCCTGCGATGCTCCTCGCTCCAAGTCATGATCCTTCAGCAGCCTGCTGTGGGTGGAGGTGTCCCTGCCCATAGCAGGGAGTTGCCAGCAGCTGATCTCTGAGATCCCTTGCAACCTAAACCAGTTGGTGACTCTATATTCTATGAGCCTGCTCGCTGCAGAGGGTTGGACTATATAAGCTTTAAGGATCTCTTCCCACCCAAAGCATTCCATGATCCTATGGTCTTGGGCACATTTCACTCTGAGCTCTAACACAGCCAGTCCCTGCCAGCCACAGGAACAGGCTCCATCCCAGTCCTCAGAGGGGACAGTTCCTCCCTGAATCCTTGTGGAACTGACCCTGGAATGTGCAGGGTTTTGATAGCTGGGAAAGCCACTCCTCTACCTGTGTGATGAGTAACTGGTCCCGGATCATTCTGTCGTTGGCATCTTTTATCTTGTCAGCTCATCAGGGGGATCTAATGACTCCTGGCTGGAAGCAGCTCTTTCTCCACTCGGGTTTTACAGATGAGTTGTTTTACGCATGAGAAGCAGAGGGTGACCCAGCAGAGTCAACCTTGATGCTTGGGAATAAAAAATAAGCACCATCCTAAAATTGTGAGCTTGGCTTAGAATGATAGAATCGTCAGGGATCAGAAGGGACCTGGAAAGATCGTCCAGCTCAATCCTCCTGCCACAGCAGGGCACTCAGACCAAATCACAGAACAGAATATTATGGATTGGAAGGGATCTGGAAAGATCATCCAGCCCAATCCCCCTGCCACAGCAGGATCACCCAGACCAAGTCCAGGCGGGTTTCAAACGTCACCAGAGAAGGAGACCCCACAAAATCCGTGGGCAGCCCCCTCCCCCAGTGCCCTGTCACCCTCCCTGGGAAGAAGTTATAGAATTGGCCAGGGTTGGAAGGGACCCCAGGATCATCCAGTTCCAACCCCCCTGCCATGGGCAGGGACACCCCACTCTAGAGCAGGCTGGCAAACAGCACTGCAGGCTTAAGGGCTCCCCATCCATCTCCGTAAGAAAGAAACAGGAGGAGTTGCTGAAATGCATGAGGATGGCTGCAGGGGTTTTAATTCTGGAGCTGCTTTGCACTCGCAATCGATTGCACACGGAATCTCCCTCCCTGTGATTAATATTTGATTTCCTCTGCAGCATCGCGGGAGGGTCGAGCTCCTCTTGCCCAGCCCCAGTGTGCGAAGGCAGCGCCTGGCACACGTAGCCATGGCCCAGGGCACTCGTGGCAGGAGGAAAGTGATTGATTAAAGCTGGAGAGCAGCTCTGAAGACAAGTAGGAGTCAATTTAATAGCAAGAGTTATCGAACAGCCTGATTTACAGGTGCAATCTCTCCTACAGATAGCTGGACCCACTGCAGTTATTAGGGGGAAGGAGCATAATTCACATAAAGCCACCTCCCCCCCACAGGTCTTGAGGTTTCCCAGCCCAAATCCAGTGCTGGTTTCTTTGATGGTGGTCACAAAGGAGATGCTTTTCATTTTCCAAGCACACGTAGGAGAGAGTCACCTCCCCTTTTCCAAGAGGGGAGGGGGAAATGGAGGTATTCGAGTGCATGTGAGAGAAGAAGCTGTCCTAAGCAGATCAGCCGCTGCTGTCAGAGCTCCAGAGCAGGACTGGTGGGGGATTTACATAACCAGCCACAACTTTGTTTTGTGCTCCCGTCAAGCAGCACCTCTTGTGCCTTCATCCGTGCCTCATGAAGCCTTGGTGCCTCTTGGGTGCACAGGCTGCGACCTTTTATTCAGGAGAAGCTTAATTAACCTCAGCCAGGGAAAGGGAAGGAAAATCAGAGAAGCTGTAGCGTATAAATAAAATAAATAGATAGATAGATAAATAAATAGATAAATAAATGAATGAATAAAAGGAAGGGATCAGACTTAGACCGATCAGTGCCAGTGACCTAGATGCGTCCGTTTTCCTCGGGAGCCATGCAACGCCCGCTGCAAGCTGCAGCTTTGTGGCTCTGCTCCTCGCAGGCTGCACTTCATGACTTCTCCCATTCTGCCCCTGAGGTCCAACCTAATCCTGCCGGCTCCCATCCCGTTTTCTCCTCCATCTGTCACCCTCCTCTCCGCCATCATCAAACCACAGAGCCGCGAAGGGCCCCAGAGATGAGCTATTCCCTTAGCAGGATTAAGTGTGCTCAGCTCATCTCTGCTGGGTGTTTGCCTAACCTTATTTGTGAGACTCGGAGTGCTCAGAGCGCTGTCCCACAGCTTCCCCGCGCTGGCTGTTCTAGTGTTTTAAGTACTAGAAAGGGGGTTGGGTTTTCTTCTTCCCCAAGTACCGACTCCTGTTCTCCCTCGTGGTAAATTAAGCCAAGCCACAGTCAAGATGGAGAATAATTAATCTACAGTCTCCTTGGAAGAGAAGCAGCTCTTTGCGTACCGGGGTAGCAGCAGCAGCAGCAGTGCATTCCTTTTTATTTATGGCCTTTCTAGATGAAACAGCTCCGTTTCTCTGACCTTTCCCAGCTGATCAGGTTCTTCTTTTTCAGTCGTTTTACATTTTCTTGCTCTTATCTGATTTAAGGACAGAAAATCATTTTCTGTGACATTCAAAACTGGACAGAGAGAGCAACCCAGTTGGTTGTGAAACAGCGTGAGTACGGACAGGCTAACAATATACAGCGCTAAGACAGGCAGCAGATAAGGTACATTTGATAGTGTAGTAATTTCTTCCTAATTCTCTCATACATTACCCTAGGACTATCAGGAGTAGGAGCCACAGCCTGTCCCGCTGCCAGTCCTGCCCTCCTGTAAGGTCCTTTCCACACCATGGCTACTCAGAGAGACGATAAATGTTCACTCTCTGCTTGGTCCTGCTGTGTGCCCCATCCGTTCTCATCCTCCACCACACATCTGCTTCCCTTTATCTCACTCGTCAGGCGCAGCTGATGTGCTCCAAGGAAGGGAAGATCACCCCGTTCTCTGCAGAAGCAGAGCACAGAGCGATGAGCTTCTCATCTCGGCACCGCTACAGGCTGCCTGGCCACATCTGGCAGAGATCACGCAAAGCAGCAGCCTGGGTGCTCCCTGGGCTTTTATCCTCTTGCATCAAAAGCTCTGTAAAACAAGGCTTTGGCTTCGTTCGCTGCACAGCTCTCTCTTTCTTGTAGCCCAGATGAATTCCTATGTTTCAGGAATCGATTATGATGTGAGCCGGGAGCGCTTGAAGGTGCTCGAGCTTGGCTAAAGAGCTAAGAAATACATGTTGCTCTTTCAGAGCTGTAGGAACGTACGTGATCTGCAGACAGTGATTACTGTGCTTCCCGTACCGTGGGTGCTCACGTGCTGGGAGATCCCCTTCCCTTCCCTGTCTGTTAGCAAGAAGAGGAGGAGGGAGGAGAGGTGGTGGTAGGTGATGCCCAGCCCACTAGATACCACGTTATCCAGTTGCTGTTACTCATCTGAAGGTCTTGAAAGTAGGTGGGTACAGAGTTTCCTAGCTGTCCAGACACCGACTTGCTGATGGGCTCTACCACCTCATGAAAAATAGGGGTTTCTTAAAAACTCAGAGCACCAGTGCTGCAGTTTATGGTCAGTGAGGTGCTGGAGTGGGTGCAGAGAAGGTCAACAAGGTTGGTGAGATGCCCTGTGAGGAGCAGCTGAGGGAAATGAGGAGGATGGAGCCAGGCTCTTCTCAAGACCATCTAGTGATAGGACAAGGGGCACTGGGTGCCAGCTGGAACAGAGGAGGTTCCATCTCTATATCAGCAGGACCTTCTTCCCAGGGAGGGGAAGGTAGGGAGTGCTGCCTCTACCTCCCTCTGTCGCATAGGTGTTGTGGCTGCACAACCCCTGTGGTTTGACCGGGGAGCAGAGGTGGCGCTGGGCATGTCAAACAGCCCCGGAGCTGCGGGGGTTCTCGTATGAGTTCTGAAAAATTCATAATGGATTCTATTTTACGTTTCCCAAGGTAGAGAAATGAGCTGTCGCTGGAGACGAAGTGGCAGGGATAATCAGAAAGGAGATGAGGATGAGCAGGTCTGGCTGTACAGGTTCTAGATGTCAAGGAGGGCTAAACCGAACAAATGAAGTGGGATTAAGAGGGTAAAGCCCTAGAGCAGTGGGACTGAGAAGGGTTAGTTCGTTAAACTGGAAACTGGGGTGATTTTCTCAGCTCTGAGTTGTGTGTGGATGGGAAATCGCTGTTGCTCAGTGGTCTGGGTTAGTGGTGAACTTAGAAGAATAGGGTTACCGGTTGGACTTTATGATCTCAAGGGTCTTTTCCAACCTGAGTGATTGTGTGAATCTATGAAACGGGTCCCAAGGAGAAGAGGCAGAGACCCATCTCCTTGCCTCTGAGAATGGAGACCTGCGCTTACCCGCTTTCTGCTGCCAGATCTGTTCCCAGTTGGTTTCTCAAGAGTTATGCTTGCATGGGCTGCTTTGCAGCATCAAAAGCCCATCAGACCAGTGTCCTGTATCTTCTCATCCTATGGACCTGAGTTGCCCATCGTGGAAAGCGATGGGAGTGTGTTGCTGCTCACAGGCAGCTCTTTGTGCCTACAAGCAGCTTTTTGCAGCACGAGGATGTGTATTTTGGCGAGTAGATGTGACGCTCTGGGATGTGGTCTAGTAGTCGTGGAGGTGTTGGGTTGCAGGTTGGACTGAGGATCTTTGAGGTCCTTTCCCACCTCGATGATTCTGTGATTCCTTTACTCCCAGCAGCACAGGTATTGACAGCAGGTGAGGCTTGAGAAATGTGACTGGGTTTCACAACTCCTTGGTCCTTTCCTTGAGCCCTCCCTGGCAAGTTCAGGCTCCTGTGAGTATCTTACAACCCCTCTTCTCTTCTCTCCCTAGGATCTGATACGAAGAGATATTCTGTATTACAAAGGTCGTATAGACATGGATAAGTATGAAGTAGTGGACATAGAAGATGGGAGAGACGATGACTTCAACGTCAGCATGAAGAATGCCTTCAAACTTCACAACAAGGAGACTGAGGAAATGCACTTATTCTTTGCCAAGAAACTGGAGGAGAAGTTACGATGGCTTCGAGCTTTCAGAGAAGAAAGGAAGATGGTAAAAGAAGATGAAAAGATAGGTGAGGAATATGAAATGAATCCGCGAGGAGAGTGTTGGTGATGCTTAGTGTAGCCCCAGCTGTTGGAGAAAGCCCTGGTTTTTTGGTAGCAGAATTCCAGTTGAGCCTTGTTCAGACGTCCTTGGTTGCCCTCATAGCTGCAGACAGTTCTCTTTCCAGTTCAGTCACTTTTGGCCCTCGGTAAACAAATTCAGCCCATAGCTTCAAGCCTGGACCTCGCTGGGTGTTAATGGAGAAGGAGGTCTTTGGCCATTTGACTTCAGAGTCTCCTGGCTGCATCATTTCTGCGCTGGTTAATCATAGAGTGGTAGGGGTTGGAAGGGATCTCCGGAGATCACGTAGTCCTGTCTTGTGCAGTGGAGGAGGGTGATGAAGTCAGTGACTTACGAGCCATAAATTGACTGTAGCCAACGTCACTCAGGCTTTGTGTTGCCCAGCTGTAAAGCCCCGGGTGTATTTATGGTCCTGTTTAGACCATGCTGGGTCTAACCTTCCTTTTCACTGCACGACTGAGAGGATACAGATATGCTCTGCATAAAATAACCAGCTCACGGGGGTGATGCTTCTCCAACCGGGGCCAAACAGCGTTAGGACAGTCCCCCTCCCCTCCCCTTCCCCAAAAGACAACAAGAGGCTTTGTGAGCAACCTTCTGAATGGTCTTTGCCGTCTTCCCTTCTTCCAGGCTTTGAAATTTCTGAGAATCAAAAGCGGCAAGCGGCAATGACAGTAAAGAAAGTCAGTAAGCAAAAAGGTAACCGGCAACACGCACTGTGCCTGGTGATGTGAGGGTGGAGCGGGCTGGGCTGAATCCTGCTGGGTTAGGATCCAGCGTATCCCCCCTCTCCTCTCCTCTTCTCTTTTCTATGAAATACCGTTTGTGCTTTGTATCTTCTTAATGTATCTGTGGGCCAAATTAATCTCTGGTCTGACGTGCTGGAAGCCAGTGGGATTTCACCAGAGATGAATTTGATCTTGTGTCTCCAGTCTGATGTCCACGAGCTGTCCCCGAGGGCAGAAATCTTCTCGCAGTTGTTTCTCTCAGGCTGAAACGGGAGTGAGTGTGCAGATGTATAGGGGTTCTGCTAATTCCCGAAGTCTCCCGTTAGCGAAGGAAGGAAGGAAGGAAGGCAGGTGGCTAAAATACTGGCAATGGTGAGGGATCTCCCCCTTCCCTGCTTTTGGAAAGGGGACGCTCGCGTTTCCTGAGGCTACCAGGAACCTTCTACAGACAGCACAGTAGCACCAGCTCTCAGAGATCAAGTAGCTCAGTGAAAGACTCTGAGATCTCTCTAATTTAGTGGGATTCATTGCCCCACGCAGGCAGGCTCCATCCAACTCGTCAATGCCATGCCAGATACAACACAGAGCCTCGACCGACGTTAATTATCTCGCACAAATCTCTCGCAGCTACAGGGTTGGAAATGCTAAATACGGAGAGAAAGTGGGAGAGGACTCTTTTTTTTTGAGTTTTTCCAAAGCTTCACAAAGTCACAGACACGTGGATTCGTTACCAAAGTACTGCAGCACCACTAAGCCTATAACTGGGTGTTGAGAGGACCCATCACTTCTTGGCCATAGCTGAGTCCCAGGCAGGTTCCTCCGCGTTGTGCGGAGATGTCGAGTGGGTTTTTGCAAAAGCTGAAGGAGCTCCTTGCTTTCTGCCTCACCTGTCTGTTGTTGTTTACTGGCTTTGCTGGTCCGGTAGTGGTTTGCTAGGCCAACTGTAACCACCTTGGTTTGCTGTGTCTCTCCATTGTCATCAGTCTTCTCCTCTCTACCGACTTCCCATGTTGTCTTCTGAGATGTTCTTCTATCGAAAAGCTCTCCTGGCCAGATTTGCTCAGCTCAGAGTGTGCCCACACGCAGACAGGGGCCCAAGGGCGCGTCTGTCTGGGACAGGGACAGTCGAAACAGAGCTCAGGCAGCAGCAGACACCACCACGAGTTTGGATTTGCCCCTCACCACCAGCATGTTTGTCCCCAACCATGGAGCTTAGGGAAGATTTAGAGGATCTGACTTGCATGACGGCCATGACAAAACCAGTTCAAATTATGATTTGCTGTCCCATTAATCTTATTATTAATTAATTACGGTGTGAATTAATTAATAATTGTACGGTTCACTCATTAAGTGACACAGTTCAAAGGTGCCTGAGCATGCTGACCAGTACTCGCACTTAAATCACTGGACTTGCATCCTGACGAGTGCTCAGCTGGACTCAGTTCTTACGCAGCAGTTACTCTCTCGTTTTCTCTCTTTCTCTTTCTCTCTCTTTCTCTCTGAGATGGAAAAGGGGGGGCCATTACCTTACATGTCTCTGACCCTACGGTTAATTAGCTCCCAAAACCCCAGCCAGCGTTCCTTTTGTGAAGGACGGGCTCGTGCCGGCACTCTGGCCGTTCTGGTGAGATGAAACCCTCGAGTCAGGAGCTCAGTCAGACCCCAGGCGTCACGCGAAGGGCAGCCCGGTTGTCTTTAAGACAAGAAATCCGGAGAACAATAAGAAGGGTCATTAAACCAGTAGCTCTTGTTTCTTTTGTCCTGCCTTGTGGTAACTGTAGCCCAGTCTCCGATTAATTAAAGTTCCCGCACCGAGCGCTTTGCTGAAGACTCTTATTCTGTACCCTGGGGTTTGCTTTGTACCCGAGGAGAGGCACGAGGCTGCCGGCGCAGGGAGCTGGTGGCTTTGATCAGGAGGAGGAGAATCCTGAGAGCTGGCTTTTAAGAGCAGAGGGGGGTTGTGTTTTACACACATTGCCAAGATCTGTGGTTTTTGCCAAAGACCTTGGCAGGCTCTTGGAGCTGAAGCGCTGAGGTGCAGCCTTTGGGGCTGGCTGCAGACAGGAGGCTGCCTGCAGCATGACTGTAGCGTTGGAAGGGGCTTGGAGCTGGGTTTGGAGCACCAGTTGGAGCTGGAAAGCAGCAGACACTTTCTCTCTTTAAAGGATGCAGTGGCTTAAAGGACACAGAGATGCTGGAGCGAGTCCAAAGAAGGGCAGCGAGGCTAGTGAAGGGCCTGGAGGGCAGGTCTTACGAGGAGTAACTGAGACAGCTGGGGCTCTATAGTCCGGAGAAAAGGAAGTTGAGGGGAGATCTTACTGCTCTCTACAACGACCTCAAAGGAGGTTGTAGAGAGGTGGGGATCGTTTTCTTCTCCCAAGTCACTACTGCTAGAACAAGAGGAAGTGGCCTCAAGTTGTGCCAGGAGAGGTTCAGATTGGACATGAGGAACAGTTTCTTCCCTGACAGAGTGAACAGGGCTTGGAACAGGCTGCCCAGGGAGGTGCTGGAGTTTCCATCCCTGGAGGGGTTCAAAACACGTGTAGGTGTGGCACTAGGGAACAGGGTTTAGTGGGCAGGGTAGAGTTGGGTTGATGGTTGGACTGGATGATCTTGCAGGTCTCTTCCAACCTTATGATTCTATAAAAGCTACTCATGGGCTTGGCAGGAGAGATCTCAGTGGCTACAGCAAGGCTTGATGGCTCAGCAGCCCAACCCGGCGTGTCGAGAGCTCCGCTCCCATGTCACTGGGTGGCTGCTACGGACTTGTTTCTCGATTATCTGAGTTGTTCCCTCCACCTCTTCAAATGGGAAACCACGGTAATTTCCCTGTCACAGAATGCTTGAGGCCGAGGAAAAAGCCGTGAGGGAGGTGAAATGGAAAACGCAATCAGCTTTGTTAGAGGTGAAGCAGAAAAACATTTCGCAGAGAGTACAGAACTGCCTTTTATTTCGTGCGCTGCTCCACCACACCTCCCGGCACCTCTGGAGCTGGCTGGCGTGGAAGCGTTTAACTGAGGGAGAGAGCTGACAGCAGGAGAGCTACTGTGGAAGCCCAGCTTTTGAAACTAACAGGAACTTCAGCTAAAGGGTTCTCAAATGCTGGAACAGGCTGCTCAGGGCAGTGGTGGAGACAGCAGTCCTAGAGGGATTTAAAAGGCAGACAGAGCTCTGAGGAATGTGGGTTAGGGGTGACCTGGCAGTACTGGGTCCAAGGTTGGACTTGATCTTAATGGTCTCTTCCAATCAAAGGGGTTCAGGGATTCTCTGTTTTTTGAGAGGTTTCTGATGCCAGGAACTTAAGAAGGATGCAGAGCTGCTTGAGAGAGTCCAGTGCAGAATCATAGAGATGATGGAGTGGAGCATCTCCCTGCTGAGGGAGCTGGGGCTCTTGAGCTTGGGAAAAAGGAGCCTGAGGGGTGACTCCATGAATGTTGATGAAGATGGAAAGGGCAGGTGCAAGGAGGAAGGAGCCAGGCTCTGATCATCAGCACCCAATGATTGGATAAGGGGCACTGGGAACAGAGGAGGTTCCACATCAAGATGAGAAGCGACTTCTGCTTGGTGAGGGTGCCAGAGCCCTGGCAGGGGCTGCCCAGGGGGGCTATGGAGTCTCCTTCTCTGGAGATGTTTCAAACCCTCCTGGACTGTTCCTGTGTGACTGGATCTAGGGGCTCCTGCTGTGGCAGGGCGATGATCTTTTGAGGTCCCTTCCAATCCCTAACACCCTGTGGAGTGATGCTGTGATGTGGGGCTCAGGTCAATGCCTGCAGAAGCAGCTCCCATCTCTGCACAGGGACGTGTGTGAGCAGGCAGGGCCAGGCTTCCCCCTGGATGGAGTTAATGATGCAGAAGGTTGGGTTTCAGCAATAGACTGGGATTTGCACTCCTTATTGGATTGGGCAAAGCATAATGACATTAGAGGAGGTGCCTTAAGACAGCGTTAAACCAATTCTTGTCCGTCCTTAAGTCCATTAGGCGTAAAGTAAATGGGGAGCGTTGGCTCTGCACCTCACCAAGAGATGAAGGGCCATCAGTGGGGTTGGTTTTTTCCTTTCTGCATCGATTGTTGAGGATTTTGCCTCTCAGTTACTGCCCTTTAGCTTCTTTCAGTGTCACTGTGGTAGCAGGGAATAGAATTCGCTGGGGTGTCTCCTAGAAAGAATGAAGCAACAGAGAGATTGACTCGTCTCGACTCACAGAAACAACAAAAAACCCCCACAGCCCTTTTGCAGCTACAACCAGTCAAGTGAGTGCCTTTTCTGCAGAGCAGCCCAGGTACCACTGCGGCCCTTCCGCCGTCTGCCCTGACACCGCAACATTAAGATGACATCGAGCTGAGCTGCCAGAGCTGTGCTCATTATTGGCTACAGCGGTGAAACAAGCCTGAAGTTGCCTTAAAATGTGTCCTCCTGGAGCTGCAGCCCATCCGGAGTGCAGACCCAGGATTTTCCAGGGTACTCTTCCCATTTATGAGCATCTGAAAGCAGAAGCAGCCTTTAGTCTATCACAAGCTTCTGCTCTGCTGCTCACTCCTAATCTACCCCCAGCGAGTTATGTTTGCAGCTCTCAGAGATGGTCAGATGCTTTGGCGACCTCCAGCTCCATCCATGTCTGTCCTGACGCAGGACTGGGATTTGGCTTATGTTCCTGCAAGCTGGCAGCCAGGGGTGTTAGAGGTTCCAGTGGCTAGGAAGGAGACACCACTCCCCCCCCCCATTCTCAAAGCACTGTGTGCTCTTAATGTTTTCTTAATGAACAATGAAAAATGTGAAGAAGTGACCTTAGTGCTAGGTGGGAGGGTTTCCCACCCAGGACTGCTCCACAGACCCAGGGGCCACCTCCCTCATGCCCTTCTCTCTGTTCCCTGTGTGCCGTGCCATGGCTTCACCAAAGCCAGCGCTCTCAGCCCAAACAAGTGTTTAGCCTGGTGGTCTGGGACTTGTGGAAGGAAGGAAACTTCTATTCAATCCCCATCACCCTTAGCCCTGAGCTCAGAGGGAGGTTGTCATTAAACCTGCCCCTAAATACCGAGCTCTGAAAGCCCAGCAGGGGCTCAGCCATCAGCCAGCAGGAGCTGCCTTAACCTGCAGTAAAACACCCTGTGAGGCACTGAACTCTCCTGCTAAGTTCTCCCCTTTCTGATCCCTTGAGTTCCCCAGGAACTATGTCACAAAAACCCGGACCCAAACACCTCACTGCTGCTCTGTCTCTTCACTCCGCTGCACTTCACGCTCTCCCCCAGCACGTTGAGATGACGGCGCGTAGCCCTGCTCGTGCTGGACTCACCCAGCTGCTGAGGATGGCTCTTACCAGGGACTGGTGTCTGGAGGTACCTCCCGAGGTTCTCCCGAGCGTCTGAGCATCGTTGTTGCTAACAAGACTGACGTGGCCCTGACACGTTTCCCCATCCCGTTCGCACGTGTAGGCTGAGTCTCGGGGGGATCTGAGGAACCTGAGCAGCGCATAGACTCAGGCACTTCAAACCAGAGAGGGCCATTTGCATTTTCAGATAATCAGGGTCGCTCCCCCTTTTCTTTCACAGGGCTTCCCGCAGTGTAGGTGAAAGAGTGGAGCTCATCACGTGCTCAGTGGCTTTTCCCTGTGGATTTGGAGAACTCACTGAGCTTATCCCATTGCTCGTAGAATACAGACCCTACCGTAGAGCTCCCAAGCACAGGCATTGCCTGCTGCCCGTGTGTGCCTCACCCAGGCACGTCGTGCTGTGGGGCTGCTAGTGGCCCTGTAGTTCGATGGCTTCTCACTCCCAGCATCCCTGGCCCACTGGAGTCAGCAGTGTCATCCAGATCCAGTCCAGTAGATGAGCAAAGGCAAATCAGGAATAAATCCTTGGCTAGGAAACCTGTAAGGATGGTGCCAGTGGCTCGGCAGCGGGCACACGCTTGGGCACTGATTCTCCAGGGGGGTTGTTGTGGGGCAGTGGGCCTCTTGGTTTTTCCATCGGCCTCTGTTTGAAGAGCCCAGATGCTGATATCAGTGTCATGTTGAGACTCCAGCCCAGCTAAGGCTGTCAGCCCAGATTCTCCTGCGCTGTCCGTCCGGTGAGGGATTTTAGGGAAGGGGTAGCATCACCCCCCCAAAGAGGCTGTGGTTCAGGGCAGTGATGGATGAACTGGTCTCTTCCCATCACTGAAGCTGATGGGGTGATCTTTGCTCTTAGCATGCAGAATGCTGGAGGAGAGGGAGGCTCCACAAACAGAGGACGGGATAAATGAGTTCTCTAGCAGCTTTGATTGATAAAGCCCCGCTGTCCTTTACTCCACCTCGCTTAGCTGGTGCTTATTGCATGGGGAGTCATTACCTCAATGTCTAGTCTAGCAACGTCGGGTTGCAGTAACAGACTTGATGGAGTCGGGAAGGTCAAGTTAATGCAGGATCTGTAGGTGCTGTGGAGTAGCCAGGACAGGGGAGGACTGGTTCCCTCAGCTGCATTTCTCGAGGGCTGCAGTGAGCCCCTTTCCTCCCGAACAGAGAAGTGAGGCTGGTGGTCAGAGAAGGAGGTCACTGAGGGAGCAGTGCTGAAGTGCTTTGAGATCCTCTGTGGAAATGTGCTGCAGAAGGGCAGAGGGCTCGGTACTGCTTCTCATTCCTTTAGCTGCTGCAGGATGAACTGGATGGCAGCCACTGGTGTTGAGGTACCTTTCCAGCCAGCCCGTGTTGTCTGTGGGTTACAGAATTGGGGAGGAAATGATGGGATGACTTTGGAGCGTGGCTCCTGAAGGATGCAAGTGGGTTCGGGAGACAGGTTCCTTAGCTCTGCCTGATCTTTACCTCCCACCCAGCCAGGGCAGAAAGCACCTGTTGGTGTCGTGTTGCCTCCCACTCCCCTCCAGCTAACAGACATCATGACAGGAGAAAAGCCCAGGAAATAGCTTCTCATGAAGCACTAGAACATCGAAGGTTGAGGATGGACTAAAGAGCTCCTCAGGCAGGTTTGGTGGTGATCTGTAGGCAAATCCGATGCAGCGTGTGTGCGTGTGCGTGCGCGTTGTGTCCTAACCCTGGCGAGGTGCAGCGTTACCGTCCTGCTGTCTCCTAACTGGGTCTGTCTGCACGTGTCCTTGTGGGCTGCTTGTGAGCGAATCCTCCAGTGCTACTCGGGTCATGTTGGAAGCTCAGATAGATTTGGGGGAAAGAATAGAAAACCCAAGAGCTAGAAGGGAGGAAAGAAGAAAAGAGTCAGCTTGAAATCTTTCTAACTGTTTTCTTCTGAGCTCAGAAGTCCAAACGGTTCCGAGGGACGTTCCTTAGTCCTAAAAAAAGAGCCGGATTTCAGCTGACAGCGCAGCGTCTCTCTTCACCGCGTTTCTCCAGCCAAATTCGAAACCCTAGAGTTTTCTTTTAATTTGGTTTTTTTCTCCTTCTGNGGACGTTCCTTAGTCCTAAAAAAAGAGCCGGATTTCAGCTGACAGCGCAGCGTCTCTCTTCACCGCGTTTCTCCAGCCAAATTCGAAACCCTAGAGTTTTCTTTTCATTTGGTGTTTTTCTCCTTCTGAACAGATTTCCACAGCCCCCCCCACCCTGCTGAGCTCACTGGCTGGGCGGCCGCAGCCTTTAGATAGATGCTGCTACAGTGCAGCAAGATGCAGGAACCAGCAGAAGGAGCTCCAAGGCTGGTCATTGGGGTTGAGCTGCTTCCCTGACGCCTGGGAAAGGCTGCTGGGTCTGCAGACCCTGACTCACCTATCCACCCCTTCCCTTTGTGCTTTGAATTCTCATCCCCAGCCGGCCCCAAGATGGGTTGGGGTTATTTTTAACCTCTTGAATTGGCTTTGGACATGAATGTTGAAAAATGAATCCATTTTGCACGACGGCCCCCCGAGTTCTGATGAGGGAGCAGGATAGGATAATCCCAGCCTCACAGAGTTTTTCCCTCGAGTTGCTCTTTCTCACCGTCTGAAGATGTGCGGATCTGGTGAATCTTGCTCCTCTCCCTGGCCTTGACCGGTCCCAGTGCCCCATCCTGTCAAGAACACGGGAATCAGACTGATTAGGGATCAGAAAGGACCTCAAAAGATCATCCAATGCAACCCCCCTGCCACAGCAGGATGCCCCAGACCAAGGGGATGAGTACAGGAACACAGCCAGGGGGGTCTGGAACGCCTCCAGAGAGGGAGACTCCACAGCACAAGAATCCCAAAGCCATTCTGGGGGCAGCTCGAGCTGAACCACAGGAAAATGGGTTCTTGTATGATTATCAGCCCGACTTGCCAGAGCACAGATGTTTTTCTCTGCATGCCCTCCCTCCCGCGGTAGCGATGCATGAGAGCCACAGCTCCCATCATTGAGAAATGATAAACAGGATAAATCCACAAACCTTGGGTGCTCATCAGCCTGGAACCAGCCAGCAGCTTGGAAACTCCTCCGGCTCAGGATGTTAATGCCACCAGCATAGATGCTCCAGCAGGGCCATGCATACAGCTTGGAGAAGAGGGGTGTGAGGTGCTGAGGGCCGCGGGTGCACGGGCATGTTTCACGCAGGGCTTGGCAGTTTTCAGGCGTCTGGACCCAGGGAAGGTTGTTCTGAGTAAGAATTGCATGGATTTTGCTGGTGATCTGGCCAGGGGAGCCTGCCCGTTCTGCTTATGGAGAAGACAGAGTCAGGATTACATTCGTTGCAGTGCAGCGACATCAGTGCCAGTGGACTTGAGCCAGACTGTCCTTCCTCTGCTTCTGCAGCCTTCCAAGCGTGTGACATTTTGCTGACCCAGCGCATTTCTGTGCCATGATTAAAATACATCAGCTCCCCCTCCACCAATGGGTTCGGAGGCAGCGATGGGCTCAGCCCAGCTCAGCGTGGCAGGCTGGATGCAGCCCAAGGCTGGCTGCTCCTCCACAGGGAAGGTTTGAGGGCTTCCAAAGCTGGAAAGAACCGCTGTGGGTCCCTTAGCAGCAGATCCAGCTTCACAGCTCTTTGTGTTGTGGAACATCTTGGTGGCACAGTTTGCCTTTGAAGTAATTCCTGGTGCTTTGGATTAGGCAAAGATCCAAACCACTTAGCAGGCACAAGACGATTTATCTCCTGACTCCAGCCATGTCCAGAACTTGTACTAGGGCCTGCCCTTCCCACAGATCCTCACGTTCCTCACCAGTCTCTGCTGGGAAAAGCTGCCAAGGCACTAAAGGCTCCTGGTCTGCAGGAGAAGGATTACACCCTGGTATAGTGTTCAGGGCTAGAGTTAGCCCTCCAGTGCAGACTCTGCAGTTGCCCACGTGTTGATCTGCCCTCCAGCAGGACAGTGGTAGGAGAAGGGATGGATAAACAAGGGCAGAGATGAGCTGCTCATCCCTCATGGGATGCCGTTAGCTTAAGTCACTTGGTGTGGTGAAGTTGTCCCAGGTACCCTAGAACTGACCCAGTCTAGGTGTGAGCCCAGGACAGGGAGGGCTTTGGAGCTTTCCTGTTGGGAAAGACAAAGTTGCTGAGTAGCTCTAGTCCAGCAGACAGAGAACATCGCAGGGCTGTGCTTTTCAAGTAGGTTGAGAATATTAACTGCAATGAATTCACTGAAGGTTAATAAGAGTGGCCTTTGTCCGCCTTAAGGTCCTCCCTACAGTGGACAAAGCGCTCCAGGACTTGATGTAAAGAAGGAATCAGAGTCAAGATGATCTCTCCATCTGGTCTGAACCTTCCGATGACTGTAACAACCACCCGTGCCTGATAAATCCTGTAGCAAGGGAAGCGAATTCCTCCTCTTCTCTCACTCCAGACCAAACCCTTTAGCTTGGCATCTAAGAGAGGCCCCAAGTTAGAACGCGGCAGCGTATCTGAGTTGTCTGCTGAGCTCCGTGAGTGCACTCTGTGAGGCTTTTCCCTCTGTCTGTGAATACCCCGCTGTGTGCAGCCTTCTCGTGCCCGCCTGGCCGGCCGGCGCCTTCCCACCCTGCAACGCATGTGTCTGTGTGTGGGCAGGATCCGCTGTCTGAATGCAGAGTCGCAATTTCTTTTGACACGCCTGGGTGCTAATCACCGTATTTTGCCTTCTCTAGCACCTTCCCAGCCGAGGATCTCAAAGTGTTTTACAAACATTAATTAATTTAGCTTCATGAGGTAGGTGGGTGATGCCATCCTGCTTTCCAGATGAGGACACTGATCTCCTTGGGTAGAGTCACCTCGCTCCTGCGGTTAAAACCAAGGGGGGGGCGGGCAACGGCCTCGAGGTGGCCCTCGCGAAGCTGCCACCCATCATGGTCCTCCCTGCAGGAGGATGAGGAGCTCTGCGTGCAGCAGAGGGGATCCCGAGATGGCCAGAGCTTACAGCCACCTGCTTCAGAGCCCTGCTCCTCTCTCCTTCCTGCCCTTCGCTGGAGTTGTGGTTTCCAGCCCATCACGCTACCCCGAAGCTTCGCGAGGGGTTGTCTCTCACCAGTGGTGGTTGTGGGGAAGGAACTGCAGAAGTAGCTTTGTTCCTGGTCCCTGTAGCCTGCTCTTCGGTGCTGACCTGCCTCCCTTCAGTTCCACTTCCATCCACCCAGAGCCCCCACCTTTGACACCATCCTTGACCACAGGTTGTGTAGGTCCCAGCTTCACTGAAGGTGCCCCTTTCCATGGGAAGGCTGTAGGGGCTTGCCCTGCCCTCTTCCTGCCCGGGAGCTGCCACACAGCATCGTGGGAATTAGCATCTAGAACCGGTAGCCTGCCTGGTCCATCCGTTGCTACCAGTTTGGATCGAGCAGAATGCAGCCCTTTTGGGCTGGAACCAGGCTGGTAACGTTAATCCCTATGGAAAAGTCCTAGAACCTTCGTAAAACAGATGAGGAATCACCCCTTGTAGAGGCAGAGTAGGTCCCTGCAGTGAAGCACTTCCTTCAACTCCGCTCCGTTCCGCCGCAGGAACCGGTGCCGGGTGGGCCTTGGGGTCCTGCTGCTCGGGGCTGGTCAGCGGGGCACGCTGGGGCGTAGCTGGGTGGGAGGGTGCAGTCGAGCTCAGGAGCGGGGTGAGTGCCTGCTTCATCTGCCTTCATCAGCCCACATCGACCTTTGTGCCTCGGTAGGTCCCCCCCCAGGACTTCTCCGTGAGGGCAGGCAGAACCCAACCAGTGCAGAAGTCACGGAGCTTCTCCAGACGATCGGCCGCCTCACGGTCTAGCGCAGGGTCCCTGTGCGCTGCGGGTGCAGGCAGCGGCTGCGTCGCTCTGTGCCTCTGCCGTCTCCCTGGTTGTTAAGCGCTAGCAGCATGACGAAGAAAGACGCTTGACCCAATTGCTCTTTGACTGATGTGTTTCTTTTTCCCCCCAATCCTCGATGCAGGTGTGAGCTACTCCAAGTCGGTTCCTCCAGCCTACCCACCACCCCAGGATCCATTAAATCAGGGACAATACATGGTGACAGATGGCATAACCCAGTCCCAGGTCTTCGAGTTCACCGAACCCAGACGCAGCCAGGCACCGTTCTGGCAAAACTTCAGCAGGTTAACACCATTCAAAAAATAATATCTAGAGAGATGGAGAATTTTTTTCCTTAAAAAAAACCAAACCAAACAAACAAACAAAAAAAAAAGAACTTAAACAAAAAAACCAGAACAAAAAATAAAAAGAAAATAAAATTATATTTATAGATGGACCTTTTTTCGGAGAAGCACTGTTGCAACTACAATATATATACATATATATATATCTCTATCTCCACACGTACACCCCCACCCCCCCGAGGCGCTGTCCTAGTGATCCTGTATATACATATATGTATATATAGCCCAGGACCAAACCCCTTCTTGGTTGTTGGTTTTTTTTTTGGGGGGAAGGAGTCTGCTAC
The DNA here is from genome assembly GCA_013397515.1 of Upupa epops. Taxonomy (NCBI): domain Eukaryota; kingdom Metazoa; phylum Chordata; class Aves; order Bucerotiformes; family Upupidae; genus Upupa; species Upupa epops. The sequence goes on along the minus strand of VZRI01012749.1, from coordinate 310,479 downwards.
CAGATCCTAGGAAGCACCACTGATTTCTTAAGCGCTTTGGTTTTTATTCCATCGGTCGGACGCTGTCGGTTGGTCGGTGTTGGTTGCTTTGCTTTGCTTTGATGTTGTTGTTGCTTTGGTTGTTGTTTGGGTTTGAATTTTGGTTGGGTTTGGTTGACCTTCTTCATTTTCATCCCGAGTTCGTCACTGGCATCCCAGAACGCTTCTCTCGCTTGTGTGAGTTCGTCGCGGAGGTTCCTCGCGGACTGTTGGTGTATATTTTGTTTGGGTTTATTTATGGGGAGGGCGGGCGGGGGGGTTGTTTGTTGGGGGTTGTTTTCTTTTCCTTTTGGAGTGCCGGGAGCTATTTGCTCCCTCTCCCTCCCTCTCTGTCCCTTCCTTGGCTGTTCTCGAGTTGCCACCTCGATGAGGAGCAGCATCCCTTTCCCGTGCCTGTCCCGCATCCTCTGGTGTGCCTCGTGCCTGTCTGGATGTGCTCCCCGTGCTCCCTGCTCTGCTGTGCAGTCTTTCTCTGGCTTTCCCTGTTTCGCTGGGGGCAGGTGAGAACAAGCAGGAGAGGGATGTCAGCTACCTAGGAAGCGAGAGATGGGGTTTTTTCCCTCCTCTGTTCATTGTTTCCTTTGCTTTTTCCCCTTCTTTTTCTCAATTCCGGGTGGTTTCGTCCACACTCGGAGTAAAGACTGAGAAAAGAACCACCAGGGGCCTTTTCACTTCTTTTGCCTTTCGTTTCCTTTCCGTGGGGTTATCGAGCTTCGATTTCTTTTGAAGCTGAGAGCCGACTCCGAAAAGCCCCTTCCTATCTTTGTCTTTCCACACAAAGATAAAAGCTTTGAACCCCGACGCCCTCCATCCCACCCAGAGGAAACCTGGCGATCGGGCCCCTCCGAATGGCCGGTTTCCTTTCTTCAGGAACTAAGGTCCCATCCTGTCGGCCACGCTCCCGCTCTCACAGGCCAATTAACGACCCACTAGTTGCCATTTACAGGAGTAGAGAGCCCCCCAGAAGTGAGCACCATGCCTGCTCCTGCCTCCCCCTGGGGCTCTGCCCTGGAGCCAAGCAGGAGCTGCCCGTAGTGACCTGTTAGGATCGTTGCCCGAGTCACTGGCAGTTACATCCCAGAGGAGCAGAGAAAGGCCTTTCAGGAAGGACACGGATGTCACCTGGCAGCTTCAGCCCTGTGACCAGGGCTGACGACACCTGCCCTGGCTCAGGTGGATCTGCCTGGCGGCTGGGTGGCACCGCCTGGACTCCGCAGGGCTCTTTCTCTCTCTTTTTCTCCCTCTGGAGATTCGCAGCTCTGGTTTCCCTTCCAACCATTTCAGCCTTAAGTCTTGCAAGCGCAAAGAGCCGACGTTTGGGCTTGTGAACCAAATCCGTGTGCACTGGGAGGATTTTTGATTGGGGGGGGGGGTCTCCCCTTCCTCCCAGACTTCAACCAGATTGAGAACCTTCAAGCTTTGCAGAGCTCTTCCGCGAGCTCCTTTGAAAAGGTGCAGCGCTCGATCAATCCGTTCATCGTTCTCTTTACAACCTGAGGCCACCAGCGTGGAGATAGGTTTGGGGAGAGCAGAGTGGGGTGTCAGTCTTTCCCCGGAGCCCCTTTTATTCCAGGGCACCTTGCGAGGCAGCGGCTGGGATTTTTTTCTCTAAGAACTAAAACCATCTCTGCGCTTTTAAGACCCTGGAAACTATCAATGAACAACAAAGCCAGATGAAGTGGTTGGGAGAGGCTGAGCCTGACACCCCCCCCCTCCCCTTCCTCCTCTCTGTGACTGGGAATCCCGAGCAGGAAACCACCCAGTTTTCTCTCAGGAATTGTTTTTACGCTCTTTTGTATCTTTACCTTTTTACGCTCAGACTGGAATAGGGAATGAGCAGCAAAGGTGGGGGTTGGGCGATTCCAGAAAGGAATGGGATGGGGTTCTCGGAAGCTACAAGGGAAATGTTTTGCTCTTTCTGAATGGCTGGAGAGATGCAGAGAGAGATTGAGAGAGAGAGAGAGAGAGAGAGAGAATGAGAGAGAGAGAGAGAGAAAGAGAGAGAGCTAACGAACCATTGTCAGCGTGATGAAAATGTCACTTATTCCTTTGCCTTTTTAATTGCTTAGGGTTAAAAAACAAAGAGTACCGAGCACTTTAGTTAAGCCTCTTCATTTACTGTTTTGTGCCTCAGAGAGTGAGACTGAGACATCCCTAATTTTTATGAGAAGATGCTTCCTAACTATTCAGCACTAGGAATAAAAGAGAACCGCCACCGCCACACCATTATTTGCATCATAAATCAAGACTCGCTTGATTCTGACAAGGCCACTTGTTGGACTCGCAGCTTCTTTCTTAGAAAACAAAGGAAAGCCAACCCACACTAGCGTTGCTGGTGCTTGCTGGAGCCTGGCGGCAGGCAGAGCACACGCAGGCGTTTGTGCCGGAGGGAAGAGAGACAGAGAGATTTGGGCCCGGCTCTCGGGGCGGTGGCCTTCAAGAAAGCTCTTCCCCTCCATAAATTGCCGAGGTGCTGCAAGAGATGGAGCATTGTCAGGAAGAAGAAGCAGCCCCCGGGTCTCCCAGTTGCCCTCCGCGCGGGGCTGCTCTGCCTCCGAGGCCGGACGCGCTGGGCGCAGTCAGATTTGGTGGGGGGGGGGTGTTGATTTTTGCCTGAGCATCTGACACACAGACTTTGCATTCCAATGCCAGACAGGAGGAACCTACTCTGACCATTCCATGTGCAGAAGCAAGAGAGAGAGTTGTGACAAACCGACACGGTTACGGTGTTTCTCTGGCTGAAGCTCTCTATATATAGACAAAAACACATAGCTACCCCCCCCCAGTTCCCTAGGTAAATGACACGCATCACCCCCTCGACCTAGAAACTAGACCAGAGGATCTCAATTCAAGCCTCTCGCCTCCCCTTCCCCTCTCCAAACCAGTCAAACGAGACCCAACCTAGGTGCATCTATCGATCTGTAAATAGAAACTCCTCCATAGAGAAATATATTTGAAACCTGTTTGAGTTCCCGGGCGGCCCCCGTGCGTCCGTCCGTCCGTCCTTCCGTCCGTCCGGTCCGTTGCCGCTGTTCTTGATAGTAACCCTGTGGTGCTTTGGGTTTCTGGTTTTGTTCTCTTTATGCTCTGTCATCTTCTCATCGCAGCTACATTTCAGGGACCATGTATATTGAGTAGCTATTGTAAGTTCTGCATGGCATCACCCAGCTTGTTTTGGTTTTTTAATCCTTAAGAAGAATAAACGGAACAAAACAAAAGACAAAACCATGTCGAAGGCAAACGAAGAGGCTTGTAGGAGTTTTGCGGAAAGGCGCCATGACGACAGGGACTCGGAGCAGAGAATTGAAAGCAAAGAAAAGAACCAAACAAAACCGCAACGACGACGAGGAAAAAAAAACACTAAAAAAAAAAGAGAAAAAAGAAAAAAGATTGAAAAAAAATAAAGAGGTTTTTAAAAACAAATAAATACGTTCTAGTTTGAAGCCAAATAACGGATATTTTAGTGCTTTTTGGGGTTTTAACAGGAAGAGAACAAAACAAAAAAGAGCAAAGGAGCCAAAAGAAGAAGAAAAAAAAAAAGAGAAAAAAAAATTGACTAATAAAACACAAAAAAAAGAGCGAGGATCTGGGACCCAGCCGCCCCGCCCTTGCCAGGTTGATGAGGATTGTCTTGTCTTGTTTCTTACGGGACTGTTTGACCCTGTCAAACGATAGTGTCAGAGTTGTGTGTTACCAGGGCAGAGCTGAAGGAGAAAGAGATTTAAAACAAACAAAACCAAACAAAAAAAAGAAGAAAAAGTGTGAAAAACGACGACAAAAAAAAGAGCAAACAGAGCAAAACAAAACGAAGAAGTGTTGTAAAGACACGGAGCCTTATGAAAATATTTATGGGATTCAATAAAAAGAAGTGAAAAGGCATCTCTTGGAATCATTTGCCTCTTGAAATCGAGCATTTCCCCTCCTTTCCCGAAGGCTGAGCGCGAATCGCTGCCGCGGGGCAAGCGGAAAGAACCGTGAAGTCATAGAAGTTGGGTCCCGTCCAGTCCCATCCTGTTGCCCCCCTCCAACCCCACCCTGCTACCCCAACACCCCCGTTTTACTTCTTGTTCTCTGCCTGGATCGCTGAGATGATGAAGCAGCAGCTGGGGTTCACAGGCCACTGGTTGGCTTGAAGTGGAGCTCAGATCAAGGCTGCTGTGAAAACCTGGGGTTCAGATGCTTTTTATAGGGGATCCGTTCTCACCTCCTCACCCCCCCACAGCCCCCCAAGACCTGAAGACAGATGAATTCTCCAAGCATGAAGCCCCTGGCAGCAGCATTTCTGAGTAGGGGTGGGATTTCAGGGAGATGAGCAGGGTCCTGCCCCTGGTTTGGTGTGGAAGGAGTAGGTGCCAACAGGGAGAAGCAACCCGGTGCTTTACTCCAAAAATCCAGGTGGAGGAGGAAGCGGGTGCTTCACCCCAAAAGGCCGGGTGTTTTCACCCGGGGGCATTGCTGCAGGTAAGCCAGCTGGGTCGGGGGTTTCTTAGCTAGCCCAAAAAATGCGGCTCTACCCAGGGTTACAGCACCACAGCATCCAGGCAGCTGGTAGTGGTGGCTGTGCAGGACCCCCCAGGCTCACTACCAGGTTGCTGGGCATACTGGGGTGGCCAGAGAGGGGCCATGTGCAGCGATGACTCTGATCTCTGCCCATCCGGGTGAGCGGTGGCCAGGCTGACTGTGGCTGCGGGCCACGCAGATTGGGAAACCAGCTAAGGGACTCAAACTGCAAGGAAGCTAGAAAGGAATCGAAAACCAAGTCCAAGGGAGTTAAAGCAAACCCCAGGCGGCTCTGCTCTGGGAGAAGGAGAGAGAGGACAGGCAGAACTGCAGCACGAAGGCTACTGCGTGGCCAGTAACTCAGGCAGGTTGAGGAGCAGCTTTGCGCAGAGCTCGGCCATCACAGCTTCACATCAGCCTGCTGCTTCAGCAACGCCCCGAGCCAAGCTTGCTCCTCTTGCTTCCGTTGTTGCTTGCACTGAAGAGGACGCTGGTGCTGTGCTGGGGCTCAGCCATGCAGGCGCTCCTGGTCCTTACGCAGTCGCCAGGGTGTCCGGTGCAGCACTGGTTCCAGCAGGGCAGTGCAGACCCCAAACCTCAGTGATGTTTAAAACCCCTCGAGAGTCACCCACCGCTCCGGTCTGGGAGGGCCAGGAGAAGGTGCTTGCTAGAGGTTTGCTCTCCCCACGGGAGCTGTGGGAAGGGATGGGGTGGCTGGGGTGGGGGGCATGGACTGTGTGTGGTGCCTGTGTTGTTTAAGGGAGTGAAGAAGCCCTAGCAATGAGGGGATGGGACAAACCCAGTCACCCAGCTGGGAGCAGGAGCAGCGCCAAGGTTTACTGGGTCCAACCACATGATCTCCATGCCCTGCCAAACGCTTCCAGCACCCCAGCTTGCTCTGCTGGCCATGGCCACTGCAGCCTGTGGTGACAATGGACTTGTGTACTCCATTCAGCCACAGTGCTCATCGTTCTTAGCTTTCTCCAGCCCCTCTGCACATTGGTTGCATGAAAACAGAAACCAAAACCAAAGAAACCCAGCTGAAAACGGGGAAGGGGGGAGGATCATCGGGCTGTTGCAGCCCAACCCACCCTCCTGAGGTGGACAGGACCGAGCTCTGAGGGCCCCATTCAGCAGTTCTCTGCCCCACAACCTTCTACCACAGACGGGGTTGGGTCCTTGGGGTGAACGATGGGCGGTAGGGAAAGGGCTTAAAACAGGCATCGCGTCGGCTCTGCCTCTCCACCTGCGTGCAGAGACCTGGGGCACCGAGCTGGGAGCTCTCATGGAAGGGGTAGAGCCTTTAGGTTGCCACGTTTGTGCTGTGATGAGACCACTGCATTGACCAGCTCTACCCAGAGCCATCGCTCTGTTACCCCTGGGTGGGTTTACAGCCCAGCTGAGGTTTTCAAAGGCAGCAGCCTCAGCTCTGAGTGCTGCTGGGGGATTACAGATCCCCACCCTCAACAAACACCGCCTTTTCAGGGAGGTTCTGTGCTGAGTCCAGCAGCATCCAGAGCCTGTGTCGCACTGTCCGTACCGGGGTTACAAGAAACAAACTGGAACTGGGTGTTGTGGGGAGGCACTGGCATTTTCCCGAGCAGTGCTAAGCCCCAACCCAGTCCTTTGCTGCTCAGGACAGGGATGTCCACCCACAAACCCCACAGTACTAACGGTGAAGTCCTGTTTAGCTGGCTAAAGCTCTCCCCCTTTGCTTTGGGAAGGGGCAGATGCTTTTATTTTATAACCAGAGATACTGGGAATTTTTTTAACTGCTTTTCGTGGTCACAACTTTTTTTTCCCCTAGTTCTCTCCAGACCAACCCCCCCTCCCCTCACTCTGCTGTGTCCTGAGGAAGATGTCCAGTGCACCTTCTTCTCACTGCAGAGCCACAGTCGCTTGTTACCTCTAGGGTTTAACAGAATAAACCAGGAACCTGACTTGGCTTCTTGAAGAGACCTCTGGGACCGAGCTGCTCGATTTATTAGAACTGTTATCTATGGTTTATGCAACCTCTGAGAATTCAGGCTCTGCTGGGATCATCCTGGCTGACTCTGTAGCTCCAGTTTTAGTCAGAGATTCCTAGAATG
>VZRI01012749.1:284736-302904 GCA_013397515.1 Upupa epops | reverse complement strand
GCCTCAGCAGGGCAGAGTAGAGGGGGAGAAGAACTTCTCTCGACCTGCTACCCACCCCCTTGTGATTACAGGTGTAAGTGATCCAAGGGTTTAGGGCTGCACTGATCCAGACTGCAAGTGCTCAGGAATGGTTTAGCTCAGTCACTCAAGAGGAGGGCCCTGGTCTCCCTAAAATCCTAGAGCGATTTAAGGCACAAAGGTCAAGTTGATGCCATCTGAGCCGGGTGTTTGATGACTTTAGCCCCATCAGTCACCCCTGTGCAGCACTGGGGCTTGGACTCACAGGTGGAAACGCTTTGCCTGGTTAGGAGCCCAGCTCTGCTGTGTTCGTGGCCGTGGCCAGCTGTGGGGCATCTTAGTGGCCACCCAAGTGACACCTCAGCCTGTGGGAACCACCAAGAGGCTGAGAGACGTGTGCTAGAGCCCACCATGTGGGTAGGTGCTGTGTGCCTGCGCAAGGTGGGTCAGGACTGGGGAGGGTTATTCCCTGATCCTGCCAAGGGTCACTGTGACCACGTTGCCACCTGCCTGAACGGAGCCCTTACCCTACAGGCTGATTTTTGAGGGAGTATGTGACCAACGCACTGATTTCCTCAAAGTTTCACTCCCCCACAGATACAGGGCAGCACGAGAGGAGTCCCTGGCCAGCCCTGCTGCTGCGGTGGTTTCACGCTGTACAAAGGAAATCCAGAATCTTTGGAGCAGCAAAAGAACATAGGAGCAAACACAATAAATACCCGTAGCTGTGGTGAGAGCCGAGACGGGTGTCGTGGGCTCTGGTTCTGCTCCCAGGGTCACTCGTGCCTGGCCTCCCTGCAAAACACCACCCCCTTGGTCCTTCCGAATGGCTGCCCCGTGGCATCTGCTGGTTGCTGGTGACTGCAGAGGTGATGCTAAAGGGCTTTTGACGCGCAAGGTACGTATCCTGCCCGTGGTGCTCCCGGTCTGGTCTGCAGGAGCAGAAGGAAACAGATGGAGAGAAGCAAGAAGGGGCTTTGTGAGAAGAGCCAGGGCTGCCCAATAGGACATGGCTACTGGGGAGGTGAACCTGCAGCCAAGCTCCTCAAGGATGCGTCATACTGGTGTTACTGGTGTTGCTAGCACAGTGCCACCAGCCTCAAGTTTACTGTCTCGGGTGTACCATTAAACACGATTGGTGTCATTGCTGATTGCAGCTGAGTGGTGTCAGCCTCGCCCGTCGTCAAGTGCTGCTCAGGGGGCTCCAGTAGTGGCGTCGCTGGCCAGGGAGGAGTTGGCTGGGGTGAGGGCACGATGGGGTTATGCTAGAGCAGGTGATAGCGGCACTTACCTGGCAAACAGGCGGTTGGGTTCTCCCTTCCACTCTTCCCACCTTGAGCGTGCTGCTCCCGCTGATTTACCAACGTGAGGGAAATGGAGCCGTAGGATTTGAAGAGCAGGGACTGTTCATGTGCTGTCTCCTGCAGGGGGGTGAAAAAGACATCAGAGCTACTGCCACCAGTCCACCTTCACCACTGAGAGGTTTGGAGAGGGAGATTAGAAGTGGGGTCAGGTGCTTTGGCAGGGAATAGCAGGTCCCACACAAAGGCTGAGCTAAGAACCCTGCGGGGCAGGCGATGTGATGCTGTCAGCGCTGGGCATCATTCATACCTGCTCAGAACGAGCGTGACCTGGTCATACAGTGAAACCCACTCACTTGGCCCTGCTGCCACCCACAATCCCAGCCAGGTGTGAGAAGAAGACCAAGAGAAATCCTGTGCCGGGCTCTCCGTGTGCCAGTGGGAACAGATGGTTTCAATAAGTAACGGTGTCTCCGCGGTGGTTCTCTCCAAACGTCGCGGCGGAGACCTTTCGAGTGAAACTAAGCATTAAAAGCAATAAGAGGAAAGACGCGATCGCGGTTACTGCCCCTCTCTGTGTTGAAGCAGAGCAAACAGCAGGCAGATTGCAGGGGCAGCAGGCTGTGAAAAGCCAACGAAGGCGGCAGTAACGACACGGTGACGATTGTCTGAGGAAAATAGATGGCTTCGCTCTGGTTCTTTTTCAGTTGTTCCTCTTGATTTAACGGCTCCTGAAGGAGCGGCGCTGGTATTTGACTCCCGAGAGTAAAGGCTGGTGCTAGAGCTGGTGACTGATGAGACGGGGGTGTTGCACTGGGGACATCGCTCGGGGCATGGCAGCGTCAGGAATGGGAAAGGAACAGCGTGGTTGTGGGCTCAGAACATGAACGCAGTCTCCTCGTTGGTGGCCTCTTGGCCGGCCAGCTTGCTGCCTCCTGGTGGCACAGCCTGGCTTGATGCCGGAAGCCACATTCTCCACCTGCTTCCCTGGTTGCCTGCCTTGTTCTAGAGCCCATCCACCTGCTCCCCTCCCAACAGTCTGGCCAAACCCCACGGCGCATCCCTCACCCCACAATGGGCTATGAGGAAGGGCTGGAGTAGCCAACCTGCCACGGGTCCTTCTGGGTAGCTTTGGGCTTACAGATCAACACATTTAGGCTCTTTTTAGCGTCTTCCTTCCTTTTCTTCCCCAGCTCTTGATTTCCTTCTCCTCTTTGCTTTTTTTACTTGCTTTTGTATGCAGTTTGTTGCCTTCTGGCTTCCCAGACAGCTTGCTCAGGACACGTAGCCATGGGCCAACTCCCTGTTTCCCTGCTCTGACCAGCTGTAACTCCTTCAGTGAGGTGATTCACCACCTCCTCCACTTTCTACTTGTGACTGTTAACGTGTGCTGCAATTCACGGGCAAAAAGCTTTCCTCTTGCTCGTTCTCCAGCAGCCCGATGCCATCGTGGAAGCCAGGGCCAGCGTGCGCGTTCGGTCGTGACGAGGCTGTTGCTGTAACATTAGCAACTGGCCATTAGCTCTGTGATGCTGCAACAGCTGAAATGAAGTCATGAGTGAGGTAGCAGCGGGTCTGCCAGCGACAGCACTTCTCGTTATTCGTGTAGTGGTGCCTAGAAGAAACCAGCACAGATGGGGACTGTGCTGTGTACAGAGCACCATGCACACGCGCACCATCCCCAGTCGTTCCAGTGCACCAAGCTGTGAGGAGGCTCCTGACACTGCCTGTAGAGGCAACTGGTTAGTTCACCTCTAATCCACCCCTCACATCACAGAATCTCTCTGGATGGAAAAGACCTTGAGGATCATCAAGTCCAATCTTTAACTCAGCACTTCAGCTCTCCTCATCTTCCCTAGAGCAGAAGCTGTTGAGTTTGCACCTGAAGAGTGGGTTGAGGACGCCTACACCTGGAGTTATTTGGGTCCCATGGTTTGATTCGGGTGCAGTCAGGAGGGCAGTCAATGCATAACTGAAGCTCTTTTAAATTCAGACTTAGTCTGATGGAGCCTGGATCCCAGCTAGACAGGACATCTCTGAAACAGGCCATCTCTGAAATGTCTTGGGAGCAACGGCCAAGGCGGCAGTGCCTTCTCAATTTCATCTGTTTCAGTAGCTCCCCACTGCATTTCATTTTTCTCAATGCTTTCCTTTTTTTAAAATTCATTGCCATGCCAGCAGCCCGTGCAGGCACTGAGCTCACTGGATCGCCCTGGACAGGCAGTGTCAGTCCTGCTCCACAGCCTCTTCACTTCACCTCCTCTCTCCCGAGCTAACAGTGAGATAAGGGGCTCTTTGCTTTGCAGATCTCTTGGCTCCCACCAACGAACTCCTTTCCAGCCCGGTTCCTGCTAGCTATCGGCTCAGGTCCTACATCAATCACTGTCCTTCTCCACTTCCAACTCAACCAGAGTGCCTCCTCGCAGCCACTGCTCCAGCATCTGCTCTGTGCAAGTCCTTCCAGGGGCAGCTTTCCAAAAATAGCTGCAAACACCTCTTACAACCCATCTCTTGCTGTGGGACAGCAGCTCGTAACTCTCCTGCTTACCCTCCTGAGCATCTTCTCTCTCAGACCCAGGCAGGCAGAGATGTACGAGCCAGGCACTGAGGTTAGAACTGATGGTGGGAATCAGCACTGTCTCCAGCAGTGATGGATCTAAATAACAGGGAGGATTACCCTTAGAATAAGTTCTAATGGAAGGGATGGGACCGAGCAGCCTCTTACAGGCTACTGAGAGCCAGCCAGACACCAGGCATAGAATCATCCACGTTGGAAAAGATCTCCAGGCTCACTGAGTCCAACCATTAACCCAGTCGGCCCAAGGCCACTGCTAAACCTGTCCGTAAGCTCCAGATCTCCGCACCTCTGAACCCTGCTCAGTGGTGATGATTAAACCCCGTCCCCAGGCAGCCTGTTCCAAGGTCTGGTGACCATTTCTTACCTTGGGGCAGCCCAGCCCTTGCTCAAGGCTGAAAAACAGGGGCTGAGCAGGGAGTGAACACGTTACGCTTTTGCTGAGGGTCTGGGCTTTGCTCCTCCTGGCTGCAATGTACTCGCACACCCCCGGGTTTATCGAGGTTATAGCCCCACTGCTCCCCCTTCATTGAGTCAGTCAGGGTTTTACTGTCGACTTGCAGGATTTCAGCCTTGTCTTGGAAAATAAAACTCCGCTCCAAGCACCACGTGTATCTCAGGGCAGCTTTACTACTGACAGAGGGGGTGAAAAGCCCTACTTGAAACGTTCCATAAAGGCTGCGGTTGCTTAGGCAGCAGCATGAGTGCCTGGGAAGGTTGGTATCTCAAGTGGACTTTATTGAGCTAAAAATAAGTTTATTAAAGGAAAACAAAGCCTGCATCCAACAGAGACCTGATGGCAAAGAGATGAACTCAGAACAGGAGAGAGAGAGAGAGAGAGAGAGAGATTGAGAGAGAGGATAGAGAGAGGAGAGGCTCCTTTTCTCAGCCTCCACTGAAACCACAGAAGGGGTGAGGTTCTGCTATGGAGAAACAGGAGGGGTTTTAGGAGCTGAGTGGATTATAAATCATATTATAAATCATATTCTCAGGAAACCCTTGGCTGCAGCTAAGTTCGTGTGAATCAAAAGGGCTACATCAGATGAGTCTTAGTCACAATTGTCCTAAATTCTTACTCAATTAATCCTAGTGCTGGGGGCTGTTCCTCTAGCCTGCACTTAAGCAAGGCGCAGCTAAAATTAGTCGCACTGGCTGGGGAAGAGTTGCACAACCCAGCCGTAAATTAGCAGACCCAGTGGATGTTGCTTGACATTGTCCAAAAGTCCTTGGTTCCCACTCAAAAATACGAAGCTGATCTGGAGACTAAGAGCTTGGCATCAAAACAAGTGAAGCCTCGAAATAGTCTGTGGCTGCATGCTCTGAGAGCTCAAAGTGCAAGCTGCGTGATTTAATTAGCTGCTGCTAATGAAAAGGGGATTTTTAATACTCTCTCCTCCAGCTTTTCGTCCTGCCAAATGCTCAGACAATGCCTTTGCAGTTGCCTGAACTCTTCTTGAAGCCCAAATAGCTGGGAGCATCCCAGTAGCAATAATCACAAGGGTCGGTGCTTCATAGTCCTTCCGTCTTCAGCGCTGCTGGTTGGTCTCTGACACTTATTTGAAAGAGACCAAAGAAACTACCTTGGTTCTTCTTCAGCCTGCTGGTTCCCTCGTGCTCTGGTGGAAAGACCCTTCATGTCCCTAAATGCAGTCGCATTTCAGCCTGAAACTGCTTTTCAAAATCAAAGCTTCACAGGGAGATGACCCAAACTGCTGCTTAGGAAGGAAATCCTCCCCCTGTGAGGGTGCTGAGGCACTGGAACAGGTTGCCCAGGGAGGCTGTGGCTGCTCCATCCCTGGAAGTGGCCAAGGCCAGGTTGGATGGGGGTCTGGGCAACCTGGTCTGGTGAGGGGTGTCCATGGCCATGGCAGGGGGTTGGCACTGGAAAAGCTCAGAGGTCCCTTGCAACTTAAACCATTCCATGACTCTGTAACAGCCGCCGGCAGCTCTATTTAATTAAAGACCATCTCCACTTAAAGTGAGAGACAAACATCAGGTTCTCTTTCCAATTGAGCAATCTGCACTGTTTCTCACTCTCTAGGAGCATCATTACCTTCCAGATGCATGTTAGACTTTCAGAGACAGAAAGCAGGGATGAAGGGTTCTTCTCTCCTGAGAGCAATAGCATCCTTGGCTTAAGATCCTGGGGCAATGATGCTGAGAGTCCTGCCAGGCTGATACAACGGGTTCAAGCTTTGAAGCAGCTCCCTCGTCTGCTGCATTGCTGATCTGATTTCTCAACTCTACATCTGTGCTCTGAAAAGAAAAGAAAGCACCTGGAAAAGATCCTCAAGAGGAGCATCTGTGCCAAAAGAGAACCTGTGCTGGAGCCAGAGCTGCTTGAAATCAAGACAAGGAATAAATAGCGCTGGAAGGGTTTTTGAGCAGAGCCACACTGTGTGAGACAGCGACTCCATCCCATGCCCCTGGCCCAACTCTCTCGTGAGTCTTCTGCTATGACAATAAACAGATGAAGAGGAGGTTTGGGGACCAAAAAAGCCATGAAGTGAAGTTGCTGAGGTGGGCTGCTCCCTGCCTCTTGGTTCTGCCCCTCTCAGGTGCTTGATCCTATCACCCTTCTCTTCTGGAAATGCAAAGAACTGTAATTTGATGAACTATCAGATCATTCGATTTTTGCTTCCAGGCAACTCCCCCCCTCTCACTGTTTCCATTTCATTCACCACACAGCTCCTTTCTTCCCTACTTAGGCCTCCTACTTGCAGCTCACGAAGCAGCAGAGAGGAGCGGTGGCTCTAAGTGGCTGCAAACAGATTTTGTAGAATCAATTAGCACATCGATGGCTGACAGAGTGTTATCATTTCCCATTCCCTCGCCCGGGGAATTGGGAGGGCAAAGGTTTCCATGGTTTGTTACGCCTGCCAGCGGCACTAATTGTTTGTCTCATGTTGCTGTTGTCTCAGGAAAGGGCCATCAGAGCGTGGCCAGGAGGGCTTCTTCACCACCTGGCAAAGCACAAGGAAAAGGGGCTCCAGAGAGGCCCTGGTATCATCCAAATGGTAGGGATGAAAGAGGCTGAGGAGCAGGAGGGAAGGACAGATGATTGACTTGGGAGGAGTGAAGTCTCACCTGGAGTCCTGTGTCCAGTGCTGGAGCCCCCAGTACAAGAAGAACATGGAATTGTTGGAATGAGTCCAGAGGAGGCCATGAGGATGATAAGAGGGCTGAAGCTCCTCTGCTCTGGGGACAGGCTGAGGATGTTGGGGCTGTTCAGCCTGCAGAAGGCTCTAGGGGGATCTTACAGCAGCTTCTAGTATCTGAATGGAGCTACAGACAGCTGGAGAGGGACTTTTAATGAAGGACTCTAGTGATAGGACACGGGCAATGGTTTCAGGCTAAAAGGGGAGATTGAGATGAGATCTTGGGAAGAAGTTCCTCCCTGTGATGGCGTGGAGGCACTGGAATAGGTTGCCCAGGGAGGTTGTGGCTGCTCCAGCCATGGAAGTGTTCAAGACCAGGTTGGATGGGGCTCTGGGCAACCTGGTCTGGTGAGAGGTGTCGCTGCCCATGGCAGGGGGTTGGGACTGGAAGAGCTCTGAGGTCCTTTCACCCTGAGCCATTCTTTGTGTTTATGAGAGGCAAAGTATCTGCCCATGATTCACCTGAAGTAGTCATATTGACACCTACTCCACTGAGTAAGTCAGGGTGGAAAAGGGAGAAGGGAGCTAAGCACAGGGGAGGATGAGGAATCCCTAACAAACCCAGCGCCCCCGAAAAACCTACTTAGTTTTCTAATGAAAAAGCTGGTGAATCACATTGCCCTTCACTTCCCGTTCGACCCTACCATCTCCCCCCACATGCTCCCTGCTGGGGATGAGCAGCGGAGCCAGGAAACCACACTTGACTAGGAGGTTCTTGCTTCATGACTTACAGACGTGGGTTTGGGGGGGTGCTGGCTGGGAAAGGGTTCTGGGGTGCTGTGTATGCTGCCACAATGTAAAAGGCAGCTGGTAAGTCCAACTGTTGCCATCAACAGCCAAAACAATGGTACCATGCAGTGCTTTTAAGCTGCCTGGTACCTCCATGCAGCACCTAACAGCACCCATGTAGCACACTGACCCCTGGCTACTCAGAAGCACATGGCCCAGCAGATATTATCAGCTTTGGGGAAGGGAAGGCAGGGCTATTTTGCAGGAGACAGGTTGTACTTTCTCAGGAAGCACACTTGGGCTGTGGGAGGAAGGGTGTGAGGTTGCAGGGAGCTGCTCCTGAGCTCTGTAAACAAGGAGAAGGAGCAAGGCCCCAGCCTATCTGCCCTTGAACACTTCCAGGGAGGGGGCAGCCACAACTCCCTTGTCTGGTCATTGGGTGCCACTGAACGGAGCCTGGCTCCTTCCTCCTGACACCCACCCTTTTCATCTTGACCAACATTTACAGGGTCACCCCTTAGGCTCCTTTTTTCCAAGCTCAAGAGCCACAGCACCCTCAGCCTTTCCTCATGGGAGGAGATGCTCAGCTCCCATCAGCATCTCTGTGGCTCTGCACTGGACTCTCTCAAGCAGCTCTGCTGGACACGGCCGCATACACAACCCCAAAGGGTCCACAGTGCCATCAGACAGAGCAACAGAAGAAGACAAAAGGGTACCTGGGATGCTCCTGAAGTAGGTTGTGAAGACAGCTGGGAGGGTTTGGGGCTTTCCACTTCTTTTTGCTTTACATCTGGTTGATATCCTAGAGGCACGGAAGTGCCCTGTGTTAGATGTCCCCACGGTCCAACAGAGGTGATGGAGGGACAGGGACAGATCCCAGGTCTGCTTGGGCATGCAAAGGTGCTTGCTGTGTCCATACAAAAGATGATTTCCAGGAGAACGAAGGATAGGAAAGGCTCCGTGGCTTTCACTCGAGATGAAATCAAACCCCAGCCACCTAGAGGAGACGTTGAAGAGACAGATTTAGATTCGTTTAAGGCAGGTTGAATTTCTCTTTGCAACCCAAGGACTAACAACCCGATTTCTGGGTTTTCACTACAGAGCCCTCAAATCTCACTGGTGTTCATCTGGCTTTTTAATAGGTGAAACCTGCTTTTCCAGAAGACTGGACCTGCTCCCAGCATCCAGATTCCACAGGCTCCTTTCCCCCGGATTCCTCCTGGTCCCATTACGATGCTCCAGCTATTGTCAAGGCTCTTATTACTGACCCAGCTCAAGGCTGTGCAGTGCTGTGCCCATCCAAGCTTTTGTTATCTCACAGTCCCTTAGGGCTCATTAAGGTCTGAATTAGCTGACTGTCCGTGGCCCTAATTAGTCCTTCAGCTCTCTGGGAAGCAGCCAGGGCTTTTTTTTTCTTCAACTATTGCTCCTCACCCATGGCATCAGCTCCCTTGTGTGATTTGGAGCGTGCAATCTGCAGCAGCTTTGAAACTAACTGAGATGGGCATTTATCCCCCTGCTGCTCTGCACTGCTTCTAATTGTGATTGATGGTAACGGTCAAGCCTGGACAGTGCCCAGGAAGGCTGCAGGATGCTAAGGAAATGCAGTTTGGTTTGGGTTTGTGAGGTTCCTCTCCCAGAGAGCTGAAGGAGGTTTCAGTCTTCACACTACAAGACAACCACAAATACGTTTCAAAATCATTGAGGATGAGAAGAGCCTCTAATGCCATCAAGACCAACAGAATCATTGAGGTTGGAAAAGACCCCTTGGTTTGAGTCCAACCATTAACCCTACTCTACAAGTTCAGCCCTAAACTACAGCCCCTACCACCACAGACAAGTGACTCGAACACATCCAGGGATGGGGACTCAACCCTCTCCCTGGGCAGCCTCTTCCAGTGCTCGACCATTCTTTCCATGAAGAGCTTTTTCCTGATGCCCAGTCTAACCCTTCCCTCTTGCAGCTTGAAACCCTTCCCTAGGCTTCTGTTGCAAATGACCTGTGAGAAGAGACCAGCACCAACCTCTCTACAATGTCCTTTCAGGTAGCTGTAGAGAGTAATGAGGTCTCCCCTCAGCCTCCTCTTCCTCAGTCTAAACAGTCCCAGCTCCCATAAGATCTCTTCTCCAGACCCTTCCCCAGCTTCGTTGCTCTCCTCTGCATTCGCTCCAGCCCCTCGATGTCTCTCTTGTACTGAGGTGCCCAAAACTGGACACAGTACTCGAGGTGTGGCCTTCCTTGGGCTGAGTACAGGGGGACAATCGCCTCTCTCCTTCTGCTGGTCACACAGTTTCTAACACAAGCCAGGATGCTGTTGGCCTTCCTGGCCACCCTGCTGGCTCCCAGTCAGCCTCTTGTCAATTAGAACAAGTACAGAACTCATCCCGGGAAACTACTCAAACTGATTATTGGCTGAGTCTTGCTCTCCACCACTGCCTGGGCACCCCAAGGCAGACCTGGAAGTCTTCTGGGGAAGAAATTATTCCTCAGCATCAACTTTATTCATGCTGAGGGTGCTGAGACTCTGGACCAGGTTGCCCAGGGAGGCTGTGGCTGCCCCCTCCCTGGAAGTGTTCAAAGCCAGACTAGCTGGGACCTTGAGCACCCTGGTCTGGTGGGGGGTGCCCCTGCTCATGGCAGGGGGGTTGGAACTGAATGATCTGTAAGGTCCCTTTCAAGCTGAACCATTCTAGGAATCTATGAACTTAAACCTCCCCCCACACAACTTGAGGCAGTTTGTCTTGTTGCTTGTTCCTTTGAATAAGAGACTAACCCTCACTTCCCCCTTCCTTCCAGGGAGTTGTTGAGAGTGAGGAGGTCTCCTCTGAGCCTCCTTTTTTCCAGGCTAGTCCTACCCAGTTTCTTCAGCTTCTCCTCAGAGCACTTGTGCTCCAGACCCCATCCTGACGCACCCCAGTCCAGGTTACATGCACCTGGTGCTCCTCCAAGTGGTACCACTACTAGTTCTGATAGAAACCATCCCTATCATTCACTGTTCTGCAGCATGACCCCACAGTGAGGCCACCTGCTGGGTAACAGCATGCTGCAGCCAGGGCTGTCAGAGTGATGGCTGCTTCCACCCTGAGCTGGTGGAAGGACAGCCAAGCTCAGGTCCAAGCTCTGTTGCATTTATTCATTGGATGCAAACCCTTCCCAGTGTCACTTGCACCCCTGCTGCAGGCAGTGACCTCATGGCGCACTTGGCGGCCACCCAAGGGCGCAGATCAGTGCAAACTGTCAATCCGAGCGAGACGATGCGCCCGAGCGCTCCAGGAGCTGATCGACGCTCTGTCCCCAGCTCTTAGCAACCATCCATGAAACAAACGGCTCCTCTGCTTAGCCTGCCAAGCTAATTTTTGAGAAAACAAGGCTTCCTGTTCCCCAGGTCAACCTGGACTGCTAGAATCAGAGAGCAGTCCCGTCTCATAACAGGACTGTTTGCTTTCCTGGTTCAGGAGAAAGAAGGCTGGGCCAAACTTGTCCCTTTTCTTTTTCTCCTCCTTTTTCTTCTTGACTCAGCTCAAAGAAGACTTCTGAACTTTCAGGGAGCATGGTGCAGCTTTGGTGCTCCTTACCTATCTCAGATGATGCTCAGACCCTGCTGGGTTCTCAAAGCTGACCAAGAAGTCATCCCCTAGCTTGTATTCCATACCAGAAACAAGAATGAATACAGCCACCCAGCTGCAGTCCTGCTTCCTACAGCAGCACCGAGAAGGGTAGGGAATGATCCAGGCCTGGCATTCTCTTGGCTCTATCAGGAGGGTGAAGGAAGTCAGAGAGAACATATGCAGCCTTTCTTCTGTCAATGCCTAAACACAACTTCTGCAGATTTGTCTTCAGTCCTACAGAGGTCCCATCCAAGTAGCCCTGGATTCTCCAAGCACAACTCAAAATACCTTTGCTATAGATCACTGAATCTACTGAGTCTGAAGGGACCTCCAAAGGTCATCTAGGCTCTCACAGCATCTGTCCTGTTTGCCTGGCAATCAGCCTTCTCCTTCTTCACCCATTTACAGTGAAGTTGGGGGCACTAAGGACTTCAAATCGCTTATGTCTCTCTGTTACCCCCACTTTCGGTTCATGAACTCGCCGTCTCTTACAGCAACTCCCCAGGGCAGGAGGGGGTCACAGGACTTCACGAGGTCGGGCCCCATCTGCAAACACAGGTGTCGAGGCACTGGTAGAGGTCAGAACAGCTTTTGGCTGCAGCTTGCAGCGTGTGCAGTCGTGGGCTCACATGATGCAGAACAGCTCTGATTAGCACAGAAGCCCAGGCCTTCTGCAATCAGGCCAGCTTATGGCTTTAGGCTTCCCACTTGAAATGAAGTTAAAAATAGTTGGCCTTTGTTTTACTGAAAGCTTGGGCAGTGCTGACCTTTTGTGTTGGTTAAGCAGCTCCAGAGCTGTGCCCCTTAACATTTAGAAGATGCAGCTCTCTACTCAGACAAGCTGCTCTCTACACTCTGCTAGCTGTAGCTTGTAGGATTTTCTATAGGATCAGTTCTGCTGTGGAGCACCCAGTAGTTAGGTCAGACCTTGGTGAGGTCAAGTCATCACAGAGTGTTAGGGAGTGGAAGGGACCTCAAAGATCATCCAGTCCAATCCTGCTGCCGCAGCAGGATCCCCTACATACAGTCACACAGGAACAGTCCAGGTGGGTTCTAAACATCTCCAGAGGAGGAGACTCCACAACTCCCCTGGGCAGCCCCTTCCAGGGCTCTGGCACCCTCACCAGGAAGAAGACATGGAGATGCTGGAACGGGTCCAGAGCAGAGCTACTAAGCTCATGAGGTGTTTAGAGACCCAGTTGTATGAGGAGAGGCTGAGGGAGCTGGGCAGGGTTAGTTTGGAGAAGAGGAGGCTGAGGGGGGACCTCTTTGCCCTCTCCAACTCCCTGAAGGGAGGCTGTGGAGGGGTGGCTGTTGGCCTCTTCTCCTTGGTGCCTGCTGACAGCAGCAGGGGCACTGCTCTGCAGTTGAGGCAGGGGAGGGTTAGATTGGATCTGAGGAAGAGATTCTTTGCAGCCAGAGTGGTTGGGCACTGGCAGGGCCTTCCCAGGGAGGAGGTGGAGTCCCCATGCCTGGAGGTGTTGAAGAACCCTGTAGCCATGGTGCTTCCTACCCTGCTTGAGTGGCAGCAGGGAGGGGGTCAGGTTGTGTCTGTCAGTCTCAGGGACTGAGGTTTTTTGTTGGGGTGGGGATCTAGGAGCTCTTTTCCAACCAGGATTACTCTGATTCTGATTGTTTCTTTCCATGCTTTGTACTCAGCAGAGGCAGGTGAGCTGGTGTGCTGCGCGGGCAGTTAACATAGGTTTGCTGGCGGGTGGAATCCCAGCAATTCCAGGATTTTAAATTGTTTTCTTAAAAAAATGAATCCCATCCAGCTCTCAAACGTAATTCTGAGGACACCAGTGGTGGAAATACAGCAACAACTTGTTATCATTCCTTTCAAAGAAAGCAGAGTCATTTCAGTTTCTGGAATGCAAACAGAAATGCTGTTCTGTAGAAGACAACAGGCACCGATAGCTGCTGTCATCGGCGCAGAAGACTCTCCTCAGTTACTCCTGGAGCAACTCAGGCATGAGACAGCAAACAGCGAGGACCGCAAAAGCATTTGTAGCATAACGTCTCTGAAGGAAGAGCTTCAATTTGTCCCCATTTAATTTATTTTCTCAGTATTCAACAGCAAATGGCTCTCTGCTAGAGAAACTGAGTGGAACACAAGGCAGGCGATAGAGACTGAACTGGGGAAGCAGAAGACACTCTGCTCATTCATCATGTAATAGACAGGTTTCCAAGAACAGCTGACAGCAGCAGAGACACACGTTATTGGGACAAAGGTTAATGTATTTCAGAGAACTCTCTTTTCTTCCAGCCCAGTAAAGAATTACAGATGTGGTTCAAAGGACAGATCGTTCTCTGTGGTCACCAACGCCTTGAGCCACGGTAAAGTGTTTCCAGTAAGGGGGTGGCGCTGCCCAGCAGGAAGAGGAGTGACACGTTGCCTCCTACATGGTTCCTTCACAAGAGGTTTCCCAGCACCTTGAAGGCCACCACAGGGGGACTGGTCATTCCCAGCTGCAACATTGTGGTTTGAAGTGCAGTAAGGATAACAGAGAGCTCCAATACTTCCACACAAGGAGAACTGTCCAGGTTGGAAGAGATCTTCAAGATCATTGAGTCCAACCATCATCCTAACACCTACAGGTCCTCGACTAAACCAGTCCCATGAGCATGATGTCTACGCAACTCAACCACCTCCAGGAAGAGGGGCTCCACCACTGCTCTGAGCAACCCATTCCAGTGCTTGATAAACTTTTATCCACTAAAAAACCCCCAGCATCCACAATTCTTCCTAATAATCAAAAACTCTTCTGAACCTTGGAAGGAAAACTGTGCCAGAGAGTTTAAGGCTCTGTGTAGACCAAGTACATGGATTGCAAGAGAAGTCACACAGGAGAAAGAACCCAGAGCAAGAAGGTGATGAGGTTTAGGTCCCTTGTCTTGAGTACTGACGAGTCCACATGGCCAAGGAGGAAAATCAGACAGGGATTCACTGTGGGGGTGCAGATTGCTTCTCAGCTACCTGAGATTCCATCACTTCCACAGAGAGGAAAAGAAAAAGGGTAAAAAGTAAGGTCAAAGGTGTTGTTCTGACCCACGCTGAAAGGTTGAACCTGTACTGAAGCCTGGACCCAAACAGCATCTGGGGAAAGCTGTCCTGACACGTGGAACACAAAAAGAAGGGCCTAGAGGCACACAAAGCTGCCTGGGTGGTCGCCTAGTGCTTAGGAGGATTTGTCACAGCAAGCTGGGCCTGGGGACAACTAATTCAGGGGTGAAAGCCTAAAGAAATTGGGTACAAAGCTGTGTAAATCAGACGGTGATGCCTGCAAATTCCAGGGAGGTCCCTTAACGTAACGCACAGGCTCTTTGGGTCATCACCCAAGATGATGTCTTCACATCAGAGAGAGGCAGCCACTGAGACCAAGAAGCTGCTCCCTCCTGTCCCTGCAAGAGACACAGGGTCATAAGGAAATGGATGCAGAGCCAGGTTTTGATCTCCAACCCTTCACACACACTGGAAGCAGTCGGTTCTCTTCAAGCATCATCCCTAAAGCCCTTCAAGCTCACTGCCCTGTTAGTGAAGACCTCACTCTTAAGCCAATATCACGATTTTTGCAGCAAGCAGCGAAACAGCTGGTCTGTGAAAGCTCAGGGTGGACAACACTGCCTTAAAAAAGAAAGGCAGTGATAAAGCTCAGCCCCTGACACGCACCACAGAGCCGCCGCTCTCGATTAAACTACCCAGCACTATCAACTATTTTCTTCATCCTTGGTTGCCTACCGTAACAGATTATCCAAACCAGTCACGGAAACAATGAATCTCCTCTGCCAAACACCTACACAGGAGACTCACAAGGGCTAGAAAATCTCTTCAAACAGGTTCTCTGAAAAAAGCCTGACGTTCCGTTTGTCCTGCGGTTCCCAAAGGGCAGAGCACGCAAGATAAATATTTAATGGTGTTCCTGACCAACCCCCTTCCCCCTACTTAATCCTTTTTGTTCTCCTCACAGCTATTTGCAGTGATTTATTTATTGCCACTCCTACCTCTGTATGAGCAGATACTGCCTGTGCCTTGGGACTTCTCAAGCTCAGTCATAGAAAAATCCATCTGTTTACCAGTCGGATTTTTTTCCCCGTGGTTGGTAAACACCCCCTCTGCTGCCTTTTGGCTGGACTTGCAAGAATTTTTCATTCTAATCCCAAAATAATAATAATATTGTTAATCTGTTGCTGGCTCAAAGGCCTCTCAGACTTTTCCTTCCTGCTGGTCATCTGGTAGGAATGAGCTGCGCTGCCTCCTGCTCCTGCGTGGAGCTCTGAGCTGAGCTGACCATGTGAAGAGCAGCTACTATGGGTTAATTGGTTTAATTGGTTGATTTTTAATGCTGCATTGTTCAGCATCACCTAAACTACATGTCATAGTCTCATCCACCAGTAGACAACTCTTTTACCATGCTCGCTTCTCTTTTCTCAGCAAAACCTGCCAGGAGCAGACCTCTACTGAATGCTGTATTAAAACGTGGTTGGTTTGGCTCCACGTGGGAACAACAGTCATTTCATGAAGATGGTTCTATATATCTCCCTGCATTTTATTTCAAAGAGGGGTAGCTATGGTTACAGACGTATGGTAATGGTCATTCCAGGTTAGCACTGCTGGCTGCAGTTCTCCCTCCTCCAAACTATCACAGCCCCTCTCCTTCATCACTTCCTGCATCATCTTTGTTCCTCTACACACTCGATCTTGTTGAACCTCATGAGGTTCACCTGGGCTCAACTCTCCAGCCATCACTCCACACCAGCCCAGCTTCCTTCTCCTAAAACTTCCTTCAGGTGGAGAACTGAAGGTAAATTTGCAGAACCCTTTGTTTTTCTCAGCTCAGAGGAGATTTTCTGCTTTAATGCAACACAGAACGGTACCCCGAGTGCTTGTTAATTGCTGAACTCCAATGAAACGCTTAAGACTCCAATACTCAGCATCTAAATCGGGTAACGGAAAACATCTACTCAGAGAACCCCCCGTGGAGGCATCGAGCCAGCGCGCTCAGCACCTGCCATTTGCAATGCACAGGCTGGCGGAGCAAACGGCTCCGGAATTCCATATGGAGCCCGGAATAACACCAGGAAACCTCCTGAGCGCTGCAGTCTCTGTTCCAAATGCATCGTTCGTCTCCAAATAGTTTAGTGCTTTAAGTGGCAGGGGGTGGCAGCAAGGGGATGCAGTGCTGTTGCTCTCCAGTAGCCCACAGCAAGGCATCAATGTGCTGAGGGCCCGAGCTGGGTTCATCAGAATCTCGGGGGATATCTGTGCCTGATCCATGCTGGAAAGGGAGGAACTGCAGTGCATCTTCTACACAACATTGCTGCTTCGAGCCAAGATACAGTGCAGGGGGTCGGCACGGATGCGCAGACAGACAAAACCCAGTACTGCTGACTGGAACGGGTCTGCTAAGTTCCTCTTCTTTTTGGTTTTTGATGATAGGAAGCTGTTTCTTCCTTCTGGTGTCCCCCAGGGATCAGGGATCACTGCTGGACTCAGTTCTATTCAGCATCTTTACTGATGAGGAGAGGCTGAGGTAGCTGGGGGCATTTAGCCTGCAGAAGAGACTCAGGAGGGACCTTCTCCCTCTCTGTAAGTACTTGAAGGGAAGCTGTGGAAGGTGGGCGTCAAGTTCTTCTCCCAGGCAGCTAAGGATAGGAGGAGAGGGCAGGGCTAGAAGCTTCCAAGGGAGAGTTAATTGGCTGTTAGGAAGCCCTTCCTCATGGAAAGGGTGCTCAGAGCCTGGACTGAATTGCCCAGGGCAGTGGTGGAGTCCCCATCCCTGGAGGTGTGGAAGAACACACTGGCTGTGGCCTTTAGTGCCCTAATCTGTCTGATGTGGTGATGTCAGTTCCTGGGCTGGGCTGGATAAGCTCAGAGGGCTTTTCCAGCCTCAACAATTCTGTGATTCCACAAAAAGCTGTCTGAGATTTTTGGAGGAGATATTTTTACCTCAAACTGGATTCCATTCCTGTAGGTTTGGATATCTAACAATGAGGTTTTCAATCTAGCCTGGTCATGTAAGGCTGCTCTGTAGAGAAGGTGATGGCAAAGACTAATCCCAACCTGAGAGGCAGTTCCCAACCTCCTCTATTAAATGTTCCTTCAGTTTTTTTGTATTCAGAGGTTTTAAAATTAAATTGAGAAAGCAGCACCTCAACTCTCTGCCGTGGCAGCTCAGCACGGCACAGAGGTCAATTAATATTTGTACACATGCCTTTTAAAGTCATTTCTGGCCAGCACTGGAGAGGGTGAGTGTATTCAAGGGAATTAGAGGGCATCTGAAGTTAAGTTTGGTGCTCACACCCGAGTGTTTGCATAGCCAGAGCATAGAAATAATAATGGGTGACCTAAGCCTCCCCTCAATATCAGCCATCACAGCAGAGAATCTAAATATAGACACGGGCAAGGGAAGAATGAGAATTACTCATAAAACTTATCTGATGAATAACCTCCCAAGAAGGAATGGGTGGATCTGAGAAAACACCAAGCTGCCCACAAATCACTGGGAAGCAGAAATAAAGAGGCAAAGAGAAAACGATTCACTGGGCTCTGCTGGTGTTCACAGAATCATGGAATAATCCTGGTTGGAAAAGAGCTCCTAGATCCCCAGTCCAACCATCCCCACCCCAACAAAAACCCTCAATCCCTGAGAGATTGACAACCTGACCCCCTCCCTGCTGCCACTGGAGCAGGGTGTGAAGCACCATGGCTACACGGTTCTTCAACACCTCCAGGCATGAGGACACCACCACCTCCCTAGGAAGGCCCTGCCAGTGCCCA
>VZRI01012749.1:259156-283974 GCA_013397515.1 Upupa epops | reverse complement strand
CACTGGGTGCCAGCTGGGAGAGAGGAGGTTCCCTATCAATATCAGAAGGACCTTCTTCCCAGGGAGGGTACCAGAGCACTTTCACAGGCTGCCCAGGGGGGTTGTGGAGTCTCTTTCTCTGGAGACATTCAAGACCCACCTGGATGTGTTCCCATGTGACTTGGTCTGGATGATCCTGCTGTGGCAGGGGGATTGGACTAGATGACCTTCCAAGGTCCCTTCCGATCCCTAATGATCTGTGATGCTATAATAGCAACATTGCTTCAAAGAGCTCAGGTTGGGCTGGCATTTCCATGAATGCTGAAGAAACACTGTCTCTGCTTGTGCCACTGGTGGGACTAGAGGTCCTGTAGGTGATCTAGATCTAAATCTAAATCTAAGTCTAAGTCTAAATCTAAATCTAAATCTAAACCTAAATGGAAACCTCTATCCAAATTTAAGTGTGAATCTAAATCTACATGTACATCTAAATCTAAACCTAAACCTAAAAGGAAATCTCTATCTAAATTTAGGTGTGGATCTAAATTTAAACCTAAACCTAAATGGAAATCTCTATCCAAATTTAAGTGTGGNAATCTAAATCTACATGTACATCTAAATCTAAACCTAAACCTAAAAGGAAATCTCTATCTAAATTTAGGTGTGGATCTAAATTTAAACCTAAACCTAAATGGAAATCTCTATCTAAATTTAAGCATGAATCTAAATCTACATGTACATCTAAATCTAAGCCTATATCTAAATGGAAACCTAAGGCTAAATCTACCCCTATATCTAAATATAAATATAAACCCATATCTAAATCTAAGCCTAAATCTAATCTAATTCAACTCTATCTAAACCTAACCTAAATGAAAATCTACCTGAATCTAACTCTCTGCATTGCCCAGTAAAACCGCCACTCAATTCAAAATGCTCACAGAAGAACTGCCCCCCCTGGCACGACTGCTGGGGCATCCAGTGCTGCACTGCCTACGATGGGGCCTGATTCAATCAATGCCAGAAGTACTGAAAAGAAAATGTAGAAAATGAATGGCAAAGCCCTGTTTTCTCTACCTACCCTGTTTTTTTACATCTTTTTGTTTAAGGTGGAGAAATTAACCAAAGCAGAAGGCCAGGGACCTGAGTAGCTGCTCATTTCTGCACTTCAACCTTTCCTCTGCTGTTCCTCACTGCTCCTCAGGAGAGGTCGTTAACATGAAATGCTGGGGGACAGGGCAGCAATCTCTCATCCCTCCCTCGACAAGAGCAATTATTTCTAGTCTGATTTGCTCCTCCTGAGCGGGGATTGGTTCACAGGCAGGACCAGATGGTTTGAGGAACCACACGGCACGGGGAAGGTGCTGAGATTTATTCAGCAGCTGTTCAGCTCCACTCTGGAGCACTGTGTCCTGCTGAACACCTTTTTTAGTTGGTGCTCAGCAAACCTTAGCTTCCTTCCCAGGTCACGGTGCTCCTCAGTGGGAAAACTGAGGCACAGAAGGTTTAGATAATGGTTTAGGTTAGAAGGGACCTGAGAGATCATCTTGTTCCAACCCCCTCATGGGCAGGGCCACCTCTCACTAAACCAGGTTGCACAGAGCCCCACAGCCTACTGGCTGGATCTCTTTTGAGACAACGTGACAGACTATCCATTGCCAACGGCAATGAGGAGAAAGCAGCAGATGCTGAGGAGTAAAAGATGAGCTAGAAGCTGATTCCTAATGATCTGTGTCCTCCACAGCACGGAATGTCTGTGTCAGGCTGAGATGCAAGTACAGCAAAGTGATGGATTCTACTGCAGCTTCTGCAGCAAATTAATGGGGGAAATCTCAGCCTGCACAGACAAGTGCACAGGACTCATCTGGAAGGAAAAACACTCTGTCTATAGAGAGCTCAGCGTGACTAATTGATTATTACTTATAATTACTTCTTATCATCAGCTTATTCCAAATTCCCACATGATGGTCGTCATCATCTGAGAGGAGGTTCATGCTGCTCTTCGACCAGAAGGAAATCATTAACAGAACTGCACTGAAGCCTCTGGTTCTTCCTAAGCACCTCATTACGTCTCCTGCAGCCCTCTGGAATTCCACAGGCTAAGGCTCTGGCTGTGGGAAGCCAAAGCCACAGGAAATGTGGCCTTTCAGAGCTAAAGCTCTGCATTTCCCCTTCCCTAGCAGTGCCCAATGCCCCGTAGCATCATAGAATCATTGAGGTTAGAAAAGACTTAGAAAAGACATCAAGTCCAACTAGCCGACTGCAGCCTGCTGTCTGCATCCAGCAGACTGCCCTCCCCACCCTGCTCTGCCTGATTCTCCAGAGTTCAGCTGTAAAATATGCCATGCATCTTTTTTGAGTGAGTCTCCACCCTGTCCTCACTTCCTTCAGAGCCGCAACGGAGCCACTGTCGTGGCCCTTGGAAGGAAGCTGGCAGCTTCACAATGAAGTTTATCAGCCCCGGACATGTAAATACTTCTCATGAATTGTTTCACCTGATGACAGTTCCCACACGATGTCACTAGGGACCACGCTGCCTCACTCTCCTGCTCAAAGTCCATCCAGAGGGGATTTGGGGTGCATTAGCCACCCAAAGGGGCAATTGCCCTTTTCTGATGGCACTGCAAATCATTACCTCATCTGTTAAATGAACCCCGTGGTCCTTAAGAATCAGTATCAGTTTCTCCTGAGGGTAGACAGTAGAGAAGGGAAGAAGACAGTAAGGAAGTTGAGAAGAACCCCATGGTCCTTAAGAACCAGTATTAGTTTCTCCTGAGGGTAGACACTAGAGAAGGGAGGAAGACAGTAGAGAAGTAAAGAAGAATTGCTTTCTATGCTCCTAGTTTCCTCCTCCTTGGAGGATTTGCCTCCAGGAGCAAAAGCAAAGCATCCTCTGCCATCCTGTGTGTAGGGAAGATGTGACAAGCCGTGTCCTGTTGACACCCAGTGAGTTAATTCAACAATATTACTGTCCATATAGGAATACAAATTGAATAATCTTGGGTTTCCACTGCTGTTTCACAGGCGTCAGGTTCAAACAAACCTTGTTAGTGCCCCTAAATACCGGGTGGACTGTGGTGCGATCCACCACGTGGGACACGCTATTTATTTCTGCCCTCAGCCTGCAGGAAGAGAAGCTGCAGGCCCACTGAAAATTACTTTTCAGAGGGTCAGGTCGTTTGCTGTCAAAATTCTTGATGCTTTGTCCGTTCGTAGGGGTGGAAGCAGACTCCAGGTTTTGTACGTGCACCCTTCTCCTCCACCAGCAATCCTGTGAAAAATCAATTCCTGTCTAAAAACGATCACTCCCGCTGTTGTTATCAGCTCCTGCCATATTTCAGGTGAATGAGGAGGGGCTGCTGTTGCTTTCTCTTGGTCATGCTGGTTCATCTGGTCCCTAAACACCTCACAGGCCTTGTTCAAGCAGGAATGTTCCAGCCTGTTTCTCTAAATAACACCTTGGTCCTCCGTTCGTTTGACTCCAGGGACTCCCACACCCTCTTTATTTCTGTAGAGGACTGAAAAAAAAAGGTGCTGCTTTTCACACAAAAGTCTCCAGATTGTCCAGGATGGTATCTGCGATTCCCAGCATCATCTCGCTTTTCTCACACTGCATTTAAAAATACAATTATTTATAAAGAACATGCAAATTGAAAGGTTCGGGAATATTTGTTGCACAGGAGTTACCGATGAATCAACAGTCCTCATCCTTCCCCTGCCAGTAAGCGTCTTAGATAAGAACATACTGCCCTTCCTACTGGAAATCCTGTCTTGTCTTTGGAGATCTCATCTTCTCCCTTCCTCTCCAAGGAACCGCCGAGAAGGAAGAGAAAGAGTTGAGGAGTATTTTAGGGTCATGTAGGGGTTGTACATAAAAAAATCAGGTGACAGCACCGGGCTGGATCTGTCGAGGCTCTTGAGCAGAACAAAGAGAACAGGGAGCCTTCCTACCAGAAGGAGTAGTGGTACCAGTTTGAGGAGCAGCAGCAGGTGCACAGAACCTGGGCTGGGGTCTGCAGCACAAGTGATCTGATGAGTGGCTGAGGGACCTGGGGGGGTTTAGCCTCGAGAAAAGAAGGCTCAGGGGAGACCTAAGTCTTGACAACTCCTCTCAAGGAGGCTGGAGCAAGGTGGGTGCCTGTCTCCCAAGTGACAGGATGAGAGCAAATGACTTCAACTCGTGCCAGTGGAAGTTGAGGTTGGCCCTAGGGAACAATTTCTGCTCTGTAAGGGTTGTCTGGGCCTGGCCCAGGCTGCCCAGGGCAGTGGGAGAGTCCCCATGTCTGGAGGGGTTGAAATGCTGTGGAGATGTGGGGTGAGGGATGTGAGGCAGCGCTGGGGCAACGCTTGGACTCAGTGACCTCAAGGGCCTTTTCCAACTCGAACAGTTTTGATTCTAAGATGTAGAGATGCAATTGCAGCAGGGGACATCCTCTCACTGTAGGTCACATCTGGTAATGGGATGAAGCTTGCCTACCAACTAGGGAAACATTGGGGTCCCCAGGACCTGCTCTTGCTCTGCATCCCACACTTTACCCAACTCCCTTGCCATCACACTGGATCCTGGGTGGGACTAGGAAGCAGAAAGAGCTGAAGAAACAGAACCATTGCGTTTGGGGGGTGGAATTGCTCATCTCCAGTCTAAGAGTGCTTTGAGCATCAGAAGACCCTCATCAAGGCCCTACGTAGCACATTTCATATTGCAGTCAAAAGCTCTTCATGCTGATTGCAGCAGCACCAAGCTGGTCCCACAGGAATCAAGAGATTGAGAAACTTTCCTTCGTGAGTCAAAACCTGATTATTAAAAGCAAACGTGATGCAGACCCAACTGCAAGTCGATACAGGCAGATTTCCAGCCAAAGATGAAGGTCAACTACCGGCAGACATTAAGCTAAAGGTGAAGGTAGCTGAAGGAACAGCCATGGAGCTGCTTTTAGAAAGCACCTTTTCCATTCAGGACATCCTCAGGTGCTTTGTGGCTGAAAATGGGGTTGCGAAGTGCAGGATGGCCCCTGGACTGGAGGTGAGTGGAAATGCAGATTTCCTTGTGTCTTTCTAAGATGGAGCAACGCAGTCACACGCTGGGTTTTCTCTTTTTAAGCTTCTTCAGATACTCAGCTGAGACTGTGCTGCAGTGCCGTGCAGCTTTGCTTGACCTGCTGTCACTGAACTGTCACATAAACTGGTAAATGCAGCCTCATCTCTGCAGACGGTGTCACTGCCAAGAGAACACCAAGCGTCAGGAGCTCCTACAACGAACAGGATCATCAGGAGTCGTGTGCTTCCCAGTGAGCTCCACACTTGGGGTCTGATTAGCAATGAGAGCAAAGAGGAATGGAGAGATCTTCCTACAGGTTTAGTCTCTGGTGCTCTGCAGTTTCCCAGAAGCATGGCACTGGGTGAATACCCTGCCATTCCATTTCTCTCTCCAGTTCTGCCCAATGTTCTCAGAGAACTGGGCTGGGCTACTGGCAGCAGGTACAGGGCTGGTTTGGGAGCCCATGATACATCTCACAGTTACTTCATCCATCAGCTCAACACACACGAACCAGCTCTGTCCCCTTCTAAAAGCTCCCTCTAAACCATCCTCCCAGTCTGTAGTAGCTCTGGGCTGCTGATCTTCTTTGGACCTTCTTTATTTATTAATATATTTTTAATTATTATTTGGATATATTTTATTATTATTTGATATATTTTATTATTTGGATATATTTTATAATTATTGATGTATTTTATTATTTGGATAGATTTTATTACCTTGATATGTTAAATGGTTCAATTTATTTCATTATTATAATCTATTTGTTATTATTTGATAGATTTTAATATTATTTTGATCTATTTTTATTGTTAAATTTTTAATTATTGTATATATTTCATTGTTTTGTTATAATTTTTCTTATTTGATAGATTTTTAAATTATTGTGATTTATTTTCTTATTTGGATAGATATTATTATTATTTTGATATATTGTTTATTATTCAATATATTTCATTATTCTTTTGCTTCATTTTATTATTTTGCTATAATTTCAATGATTTGATCGATTTTATTATTATTTTGATCGATTTTATTATTATTTTAATATATTCCATTATTATTTTCTTTTCTGCCTGACGGCCTCCCCGTCAATGATCACAGAGAAGGGACTTCCACAGGTGGAGGGAATTCACCCCTGTGCTAGGTACAGAAGCACCAGACGCTGTAGCCACTCTCCCAAATCGCACTCCCCATACATTTCCTTCTCGCAGGGCAAACCGTTTAACCTCCCTGCCTGTTTGTCCTCCCCTCTCGAATGAGGAAGGCAGAACTGACCCAGTTCTTACTTCAAACAGCGGGCAGTGTCAGAGCATTTTGAAGTCATTAAATAAAAGGCAACACAAAAGGCCAGCGCATCGTTCCTGCCACCAGAGCTAACGTAAGAAATCAAGGGACAACTGAAAACCCTCCTGAAGCTTCTAAAGGTTAATGCTCTGCCTTCCCATTCAGATGCGTGAACTGTCCTGCTACACGAGTTTAAAATGAAGCAGCAGAGCTGACAAAAAAAAATGGAGCCGCTTTATGGAAGCTTTGACACTGTGATAACAGCTTCTGCTTCAGCGATAAACAGGCTCACACTGGGCTACATGTACGTCTGGTTCCTTTTATCAAGGCTACATCAGGTGAGGATCTGGCTCGAGTCCTTATTCTACTTTTTCTTCCTTCTGTTCCAACTGGAACTATTTCACCACCAAGCTATGAATCCTTCGGGAGGGAAGGGTGGTGAGGAAATAGCTGTAATTCAGCTTTGGACATCAGAGCAGAGCTCTCACGCGGTTCTTTTCCGGGTGGGTTGCTGCTCCATCGTGCAGGCACCAGAGCTAGGCTGAGAAAAGGGGCACCCAATGCTCTCCTTTGGGTCCAGCCACAGCTGCTCTGTTCATCATCGAATGAGGCATTACTGCTGCTGATAAATACTCATTTAGGGATGTGTGAGAGCTACTGAGACCAGGGGCTGGGAGGGAACTTTGCCTGGTATGCATGGAACACCCTTGGAAGAGCTGGTGGAGAAGGCTGGGAGAAGCAACCTCAAGAGCCAGATGTTAACCCAAGAATGAAATGAAATCTTGTGTGTTCAAATAAAGCCCCTGAAAGTCAGGATCACAGGCCACGGAGATATTTACTGCAAGCCCTGAAAAGAGATGTCATGAGCAGAGACTTGTTGAAACTGCTCTAGAAGCATTTCACAACGGGGGAATGCCAGTCCTAAGATAAGGGAGGCTGTTCCTGCAGACAGGAGTGGGGATTTCACTGTTACTGCACAGAGGGATGGAATCCTGACACACAGATCAAACTTGCAACTCAGAGTCCAACCATCAGCACGGAAGGAATGCCAGCCAGAAGGAAGCTTCCAGGAATTCTTCTGTTGACTCATTAAACAGACCTGATAGCCAGCCCTGACTGCCCTGATACTGCACCTTGAACCAATCCCCACAGCAAACTCAGCCACTGCCCAGGCACAGCATGGTGGGCCCCCTCTCTGGTGGCATTTCTAGCAGTTACAGCATTCACTGATCCTCGAGAAGACAGCTGTGCAGAAGACAGAGAAGAAAATTCAGTGCCACATTGCTACTCTCCATCTCTGGTTTTCCCTGGAGAAGCTGTGCCTGTTTATTCCCCAACTGTGAGATGTGGACTTTGCATTCACAGCCCAGACCACAGCCTTGGATTTCATTCTTTCACAGGGTGCTCCCTCCTCTCCCATCAACATCTTGGGTAGTAAAACATGCTTTATAGGCTTCTCTTTTGTCTTTAGGACAGAGGAAGAGAGGACAATCACGAGTGTCTATCCAAGATTAAAAGCTCTTCCTGTGTATCCTTGTATTTAGCTCACAGGAGGCCGCTGTGTTTAGGCTTTGTTGATATTTTCCAGGATGTTCCGTCTCCACCAGACAGTCTTGCAGCCTGCGGATCACGCAGGTCGGGTGCTCTGAAAGTTGAGCCAGAGTGGCTTGGTTCATACCGGGGAGTTGCTTTATCCGTTGCTCAAAGTTTGCGGTGGATATTTATAACTGCTGGACGCAGCGGCCATCTCCACCCTGTTCCCATCGGTAAACACGGAACACTTCACCAAAAAATAACTACGGCCACGAGGAACCTCAAAATATATTCTGCATGGGAATTTTGCACGGGGAACGGGTTCACGGTCTGGTGTTACCTCTCCTCTCCAAGTTCATGCCAAGGGCAGGGCCATGGTTGGAGCGGGATGGCTGACAGCTCTTGGCTCAGGGTCTTTGCAGACTCTGCAGACCCCTAATTAGGGGAGTTCCTCAAATGACTTGAATTTATGTTCAGAATCATTTTGATGGAAAACACTTTGGGGCTTTCTCAGCCCAAAAGATTATTGAAATTGTTGAGACTAAGCGAGCCAAGAATGTCGGATTACATTTCTGGAGCTGGGCATCCTATCGGCGGCTGGAAATTTGGCTTCTTCCAGTTAGTGTCAAAAGCTAATATTTATTTAAAGCCTGGCTTTACGGTGCTTTTTATTGTATTTAGAATATTTTCTTCCAGTCTCAGAGAAGCTGCCAACTCATCTCAGCCAACCATGACTCCCACAACCTAAAATTATCGCCTTGTCACATTCGACCCATTTTTGGGGGACTGAACTAGGAAGGTATTGACTGATTTATACAGCACAGAGCTGGCCCCACACCAGCCAAGGCTGATAAGTGGCTGTGTCCAGCAAACGCTAACAGAAT
Organism: Upupa epops; assembly: GCA_013397515.1. Lineage (NCBI taxonomy): Eukaryota > Metazoa > Chordata > Aves > Bucerotiformes > Upupidae > Upupa > Upupa epops. Next base: position 275,253 of record VZRI01012749.1, on the reverse strand, counting down.
CAGAACTGCTGAAGCCAAAATTAGGACCGAGCTCTACCAAGGAAACAGAAGTAGCTTCATTACACCCAGGGGAGTTGAAGCCTGAGGCTGCTTGAGACACAGAGGACGCCCACCCGTGGCTGTGAATCAGAGAGCTTGTCCCATTAACCCCCAACCCTTGGGAAAATGGAAGGAGGTTCAGTGAGAAGCACAAGTTCTGCAAAGGAGATGGATTATTCCTCCTCTGCTCACACTGCCTGAGCAGCTTTCTCACAGTTCAGCACCTCTGAGTCAACCTTAATTCCAGGAACTGATCTGCTGATCAATAAACGATAACCAACAACAGGGATGGTGACCATTTGATCGTGGTGGCTACTGGGGAGAAGAGTAGAGGACATCAGCTAAAAGGACAATGCTGGGTGGACAGTGGAATCACAGAATCACAGAATTACTGAGGCTGGAAAAGCCCTCTGAGCTCATCCAGCCCAGCCTGTGACCTGACATCACCAAATCAGCCAGACCAGGGCACTAAGGGCCACAGCCAGGCTGTCCTTAAACATCTCCAGGGATGGAGACTCTACCACTGCCCTGGGCAGTCCAGTCCAGGCTTGATCACCCTTTCCATGAGGAAGGGCTTCCTAACATCCAACCTAACCCTCCCTTGGAAGCTTCAGGCCCTGCCTTCTTGACCTGGTGCTGGTTGCCTGGGAAAAGAGCTTGACCCCCACCTTCTACAGCTTCCCTTCAAGTAGTTATAGAGAGGGAGAAAGTCCCCTCTGAGTCTCCTCTTCTCCAGGCTAAAAGCCAGATCCCAGTGTCACCTCACTATAGAAATAGAAACAGAATACAGAAAGGTATGAAAATACTAACCCCACGGCAGGAGCAAGCCTGTGGCTGGTACAGCACTCATAGCTCTCTCTGTCCACCCTGAGTAACAGAGACACTGTGCCGAGGGCAAACATTGAGCAACCAGGAGACAGAGTACTGTGCAGAACAGACTAAAATCTCATTTTAAGTCTGTGGCTGCTATCACAGCTTGATGAGTTGTTTATTCCTTCTCCTTCCCTGTCAGTGATAAAGTTCTAGTATGTTTTTGAAGGAAGTTGTACTATGCTTTTGAAGGAAAAGGAGATCATTGCCCAGATCTCCTTACTTGCCTTCATGTTTTGCACTCCACATCCCACACTCAGACACAAGCATGCAGATACAAAGGCTAGAATCTACCTTGAAAATAAATCCAAAAACCCCCAGAGTGCACAAAAATACCCCAAAGCTCATCATCACCTGGCACTGAATTCCAGCCACTGAATTCCAGCTGCTTGGACTTGAAGAGAAACATGCTAGCCTTGCCAACTCAAGCCCTGAACTTGAGCTGTCACACGGTGTTGTGGACTGCCTAGACAAATGATAGAGTCATAGAATCCTTAGGGATCAGAAGGGACCTCGAAAGATCATCCAGTCCAATCCCCCTGCCACAGCAGGATCACCCAGACCAAGTCGCACAGGAACACAGCCAGGTGGGTCTGAAACGTCTCCAGAGAAGGAGACTCCACAACCCCCCTGGGCAGCCTGTTCCAGTGCTCCGGGACCCTCCCTGGGAAGAAGTTCGTGCTGATATTGAGATGGAACCTCCTCTCTTCTAGCTGGCACCCGTTGTCCCTTGTCCTATCATCAGATGACCCTGAGAAGAGCCTGGCTCCACCCTCCTGACACCCACCCCTCACAGATTTACAGACATGAATGAGGTCTCCCCTCAGCCTCCTCTTCTCCAAGCTCAAGAGATCCAGCTCCCTCAGCCTTTCCTCATCAGGGAGCTGCTCTACTTCCTTCATCATCTTCGTTGCTCTACACTGGACACCCTATCCTCATAGATACTCAAGCTCTCAGAACACAACCCAGTCTGTTCTCTCACGAGCAGCTCCTGCCATGCAATGGATGTTTCTCCCAGCTGCTTCTGAAGCTGTAGGTAGCAAAGCCTGTTCCCGGCTGATAGTGTCACAGATTTTCCCTAGCAGAGTTGTCCTAGAGCACGGGGACAAAGGGAGAGCACTGGATTCCCTCCTAAAATTCCTTTGTGCCTGTGCTTCGACAAGAACAGCCGGGCTTGCCGTTTAAAGATTATATTCTTTATTTCCCATCTCCTCTTCTCCGTTCTCTGTTTTTATAGATCTATTGGCACAGACGCTGGATGCTTCAGCAAATGAGGTTAACCTCTGACCATAAATTAGTGCTCCCTCAGGAGGAAGTGGTAATAAAAAAGGAAGCTGCCCCAAGCCCGGCGGAGGACAGCAAAGGCAGACAGACCACGGGTTGTACAAATTACAAAACCACCAGCCCCTGAAGCCCATGCTAGGAGTAGCCATGCAAATAATAAAGTGTGACATAAACACACACATAAGCTGGACTCTGCTCGGCCAGAACAATCATCCGTACGCCAAGAAAAATAAGCAGCTTTCCCGTTTTCCCCGGAGTTTCCCATATAATGGCTCTCGGGGCCTCTGTCACATCAGAGACAACACGTGGCAGCAGACCACAGGCAGCTGAGAAAAGAACGGATCAGATCTTCTCTAGCATCGCCTTTAGCTATCGCATCATGCGGCAGCAGAGAGCGAGACAGCCTTGGGTAAGCAGATAAATGCAAGTCAACCCCATCAGATCTCCATCGGGACTTCCCTATTGGGACTGGGGGCTCGTCCCAGTTTGTTACTGGGATTTATACCTATGAATTCACATGCTTATTCTTCTTAAAGGAATGAGAAAGAGAGAAACATCTTTATGATTAACTGCCCTTTAAGGCAAGACAGGCTGAGCACGGAGGGACCTGAACTCACTGGGGGAAAGTTGTCCAGGTCAGTTGTAAGGACAAGGGAAGGGAGAATGAGAATCTGTAGGGCTGTGGCTGGGGGAGGTGGTGGTTCTGAGTGAGGGGGTTTGGGGCTTTGTTTGGAGGTGTCATGTGTAGGTGGATTCCTAGAGCATCCCGGTGAGAATCCAGCACAAATCATGAGCACAAAACTCAACTAAGCCCAGAAATAAAGAGAAATTGTTCTCAGAAAGGCTCCCTGCCTTTCCAAACCAGTTTCAAGAGTGTTTCTGCTTTGCTTCTCCTTCTTCTTGGCTAATAGGAAACTCTAGAATCTACTATGGTTTTATGGGGCCAAAACCTTCCCACATCACCTGCCTCTCATTCCTGCAGAACTTGGCCTGCTCCATCACTCCTTGGGGCTTTTTGCTCCATAGGTGCAGAGGAAGTTATTGCTTCTTTTATTAGCCTCAAGTTTGAGACTGATCTCCACTGCAAAGGTTAGAAAAAGTGAAGTTATATGGAACAGCTTCAGTTCCAGGACCGGTTAAACAAACTGGGAGCTCCCAGCCTGAAGAACTGGATAGCTGCAGGAGGAAGAGAGGGAATGATGTAGGTCCAGGCAGGCTATGGAGAACCTTGCTGCAGGTATTAAAAGCATTAAGGGCCCTCAAGAAGAGAATGGTTAAGGTCAGACAAAGACATCAAGAATTAATAAACAAGAAGACTCTGCTCAGTCACCGTGTGCCCGAGGGGGGAAAGTAATCCTGGAAAACATGATTTCCTCACTGCCATCCTAAATGCCTCCAACCTGAGCCACTGTCAGACAGGATGATGGAGTAGATGAATCTCTGAGATGACACACTGCGCATGGTCTCCTGCTCTCCGGTGTGTTTGTGCTGAATGGAGAATATTACAAGACGTTTTTCCCTCACCTGTCCCTCTGTGCTGTTCCCAGGCTTCCACGGCAGCAGCCCCATACTGGGAGTGACTGCAGCTGCACAGGCTGCTGGCTGCTCCCATGCTGTTGGCTCCCTCCTCATTTCCAGCTACTAAATTGCATTAAAAGAAATAAGCTGGGGCTGTAACTGAATAACAGGACTCAGTGTAAGCAGCTACCAGAGTTGCCAGAGGGATGTAGCTTGTGGGAAGGAGGAAGCCAAGACTCTGACCCTGGGGGAAAAGGAAATGTTCAGCCAACACTCAAGCAAGATCCCTGATTTCTCTCCTTTTTCTACACTGGTTTCCCTATCTCTCTTTTTCATTTGGATGGGGTAGAGGAGTGACATCAACATTGCTATGAGACCGAAGCAGTAAATAATTCATTATCACCATAACACTGCCTGCAAACCATTGCAAAATCTCTCTTGCTCTCCAGGCCAACACTCTTAATAAGCTCCTGCCAAACGGGACGGCAAAAAGCAGGCATTAGCGGCTGACCCGGCAACACTCCCCTTGTCATTCAGGGGCTCTGCCGTCCTGACTCAAGGAACAGGACAAAGCACAGTCAAATCATGCAGAATTGAGTTAATATCAGAGCTGTAAGAATGTCATGACATTACTTGTCAAAGGGACATCTAAACTTCAGCGTGGCTTTCCGGGGCTGGGATCTGAAGGATGCTATTACTCAGCCATCAAGCTGTAGCTTTATTTTTTAATGTTCATGGAACTAAAAGGAAAACTCCTCAGGAAGAATGATAGATGCTTTACCACAAGGGTAATCATTTCAGTCTTGGGTTTGTGACTGTGCTCCAACCATCCCTGGCAGACAACTCATTTGTTACTCAACTATTACAGTCCCTAGCAGCACTGCTCTCCTGATTTGGCCAATAAATACGGGAGATGATGCAGCTGATACAGATTTTACACAATTTTAGTGAAACGGTGTTAGATTGCTCCCCAGCCCTGCTTGTTTCATACCGATTACATTTTAATACAGTGCATAAAATGGGCAGAAAGCACCCTGTGAAATGTGCGTTGCTACGTCTCCGTGCTGGTTTCCATCTGCCAGGTTCTGCTCCCCTTATGCATTTTGAAGAGCGCTTTACTCCTGAAATAGTCCCGCTGGAAGTGATGGGTTTGCTGAGAGCGCTGCCATGCAGCTCTAATAGCAAAACACACACAAACCCACTGGAACGGAGTAATAAAGTCAATGTAGGTGGGGAATAGAAATTGGTGCTGAAGCGTATCCCCACGGGTACAGTTCCAGTACAGTGACAAGTCTCTTAAGAAGGGTTCTACACCTTGAATCCTGCACCTCGTATCTTCCCACACAGCCCATCACCACTACTTAATCGAGAGAAGTGGGAGTGGGGTTAACGAAACAAGCAAGACATGGGCAAGTGGCATCACTGTCTAAATGAGAGGATGGTGAAGCTGCAGCAGGGCTAGTAACACCGTGAGAAAGGCTGATGGGATGGGACAGGCTGAGAGGACAGGTGAGGGTTATGCTGAAACTCGAAAGCAGCAGAGGAGCTGGTGAGGTGGGGTGTGACAAGGAGGGAGCAGAAGCATTGCTGGGAGAAGCCACAGCGACTCAAAAAGAGCTGGAGGGCACAAAGGGCTTCATCATGCAAAGGGAGATGAAGGAAGACAAACTGATGAGGTTGAAGAGAGCTGGGGGGAAGATCTGAAAACTCATGGTGAGGCCATGGGGAACTATGAGAGAAACAAGAATTAAGAGAAGTCTTTTTGCCTTTGGCTTCTGAAAGCAACAGCCAAACCTCTCTAAAGAGGCTCTGCTCTCAATGCTGGATGCTCATGCTGGTGCTCTGGGATAATACTGGGAAGGAAGAGGCAGCTCTTGGCCTTGCAACACCCTCACCAAACCACTGGTGCTGGCAGGACACCTCAATGGCTCATTTCCAAAGCCGCCTCTTCCATCAAAAGCAGCTGCTAGCGTAGCTTTTCTGCAGATTAAGGATGCCACCAGTATAATCCCTATTTCACCTGCACAGCACCAGTTTATGGACTGTGAGGAAGTCAGGGAAGCTTGCTCCTTTAGAAGTCATTCATGATGCCATACGAATGTTCTCTGAGTGCACAACAGCATGGAGTAAGGGTGACACACTGTGTGGACAGAGAGAAGTGCAATTTCTCCCCTCCTTCCCAATAATTTTGGAGAGATCTGATCCTTGTTTGTTGAGTCTGGACTGTGACAACCCCGGTGCAGGGCCAGTGGAGCTTTCCTTTGGACCCCTCTGTGAAGCAACCGAAAGCTACCAGGTGAGCAGCAGCACAAGCTGCCTTCATGACAGCGTCCTCATCCTCATCTTGGATTAAGCCAGTAGCAAGGGCAATCACTCTGAGGATGTCCCTGGATTCTGGAGAAGAGAAAGTTTTCAGTGACTTACTGCTGCCACTACCCTATGAGTAAGAGGAGGAAATGTGCCGTCAGCTGCAGATGGCACTTTCTCTAAGGGCCTGTGAGAACTCTGTGCTGCATGCAGGAGTGGAACAAGCTGGGCTTAAGGAGCTTAAAGCTGCAAGAGAAAAAGATTAAGCAGCGGTTTCATGTTTTGGTTGCATTTTTACAACAGGCTGAGTTAAAAGTTCACGTAGGTAGGTTTACACTGGAAGTCAGAAGGAAGCTCTTCACGATGAGGGTGCCAAGACCATGGAGCAGGTTGCCCAGGGAGGTTGTGGCTACCCCACAGCTCCCTGGAAGTGTTCGAGGCCAGATTGACTGGGGCCTTGAGCACCCTGGTCTAGAGGGGGGTGTCCCTGCTCATGGCAGGGGGGTTGCAATGAGGTTATCTTTAAGGTCCCTTCCAACCTGAACCATCCTATGAATCTATGTGAAGAAGATATTGCTTTAGACACCACTGCAAAGGTCTCTGTGCTTGGAGCTCTCAGTCCTAACTGCCAAACACACCAGCCAAGAGACTAGGACAAATATTTGACAGGGCAGCAGAGATGAGGAATGCGCAGAGCAGTCTCCAGAGCTCTCACCCTGCTGAATTTTAAAGCCTTGGTTTTACTGCCGAAATCCCCACCCCTGATGCCTGCTTTAGTTTTCATTCTTCCTGATGCCTGGAAGACAAAGAATCTCCTGTAGCATTGCTGGGGATATTAAGGCTTTCAGAAAACAACTGGTTTGTTCTTTAAATGTTACAGAAGAGGCTGTGAGACTCCAGAAAACACAGAGTTGGGGTGTTTTTAAAATAGAAAGCAATGCTGCAGCTTTGCTGAACATCATGGGCAGAAAGAAGCAGAACTCACCTGCCATGGCACACAGACCTCACTCTGCACTTGTTTCTGTTCCACTTGCCAGGACTAGCTGGTCCACGGTACCATAAGAAGCTGTGGTGACATTCTTCTCTTGTTCAAGCCCAAAAGACCTTGTGAGTAAATCCAGCACCATTCCAGGCAGAGACTCCTCCATCAGGACAGCTGCAGTAGTTGAGAGCTGTGGTTACAGCTGAGTTTGCAGCACAACTTTTATGAGAACTCTGTGTCTGCAGGCTATAGAATCCAAAGGTCCTGTAGTCCAACCTCCCTACACCAAGCAGGGACATGGCTAACTAAAACAGGTTGCTCAGAGCAACACCAAGCCTGACTTTGTCTCCAGGGATAGGGCTTCCACTACCACTCTGGACTTCACCTAGCATTACAGATGAGGAAGAAGAGGACAGAGAGATCAAGACACTTTGGCAGAGGAACAGTTTGGATTGTGCCATCGACCCGGAGGATAATGCTCTGACAATGGGATCACTGTTCCCATCTCATGTTGGACATCCCATTGGTTTAAGAGAAACCAATGGAGAAACTTGGAGAAGGAAGAGCACCAAAGAGGAAGAACATATGAGAATGGCCTGGTCTCGCTGTTATTTATCCAGGAACCAGAATCCAAGTGCATCTTTATCTGTGAAATGCATGGCACAGTGTGTGCTGGAACAAGGGTCTGAGCAGGGCTCCGCGGCCAGGGTGGTGACTCCCAGGGGACAAAGACGAGCCTGTTGTCTCCAGCAACACACAACCGCTCAGACATGCTGGTCCACAGTGCTATTCCTGGCCCCACACTGACTCACGCGGTGACCTTGCTGAGAAAGGCTCTTACATCCAAGTCTGGCTGCCTGCAAAAGCCATCATGGGCTCCTAAGATTGGAATCCATTCAAAGCAGAGATGATGAACAAATATCAAATATTTCTTCTGTTTTCTTTCAACACCCAACCCCTGGGGTTAGCAGGAACTGGACAGCTAAACAGAACTGTCCTGCAATCCTCCTTCAACCCCTCTCTGCACATCCTGCCTTCAATTCACAAGTAACTGCCAAGCAATCTTGGTTTTGCGGTGCCCCAGGGCTGCAAACCCTTCTCTTGTAAGAAGGACAAGCCACAGCCTTGAGGCAGGTGCTTATCTTCTTGAAGGACTTTCCATTTATAGTCATGGCTGTTCCTGGTTGCCCTCTGTCCTCTTCAGTGTAGATGCTTCATCCTTTCCAGGTGGCAGTGGCCTCGGTGAGAAGTCACCAAAGCTGCTGGTGCGTTGGCTAGTGGAAGAGCAGCTTTCTGCTAGGGAAGCCAGGGCAGGTTTGGGTTTTCTGCTTTCACACAGTTGCACTGATGATCTATGTGAGGACAATGCAGGAAGGGTGGATTTTTTTATTCCAAGCGGGACAAGGCCATACTTTACCAAACCTGCAAGGTAAGCAGATTTCCTTTGTTACCTCAGTAACGCCATTCTGTCCTGTTCAAGGTGCTGGTTGTGTTTCTTCGTGTAGCTTGGGAGCCAAAACTCGTTAAAGGCAGCGAGAATCTTCCCATTCATTTCTGCTGGCTCTAGCTCAAGCTTTTATTCAGTCCCTTTTGGCTTGGACAATGAACATCAGTGATGGCAGTTTCACTATCAGTGTCTTTGTGTCTCGATTCTAAACCCTCCAGCACAATGTCCATTTGTCTTTAGCCACTGCTTCCTTTCAGATCTCAAAAATAACTAAGTCCACGGAGGAAACATTTCTTTTGGCTGGAAGCTGGTTTGCAGACATTTTCATTTTGGTAGACAGTGTCTCTTTGATTCTCTCCATCATCTCAGCACACCAGGCTGCTATTTTTGCCTCACAGGCTTGGCCGCACCATGGCATGTAGCTCTCTCTGGTTTACTTTGGAGCCAGTATAACCAGTGATCATCTCGATGCTCGTCCTATGGAGACAAGAAACACTTCCTTGTGAAATCTAACACAGTGCAGGGAGTGCTGAGCATATTCCTGTAGCACATGCAAACTAAGAGGAAAAAAACCAGCTTCCCAGTGATTAATGGGATTCACAGCGCCGCAAGGTTTCCACACTCTCCCCAGCTGCTGGCTGGATTGAGCAGCTCTGCTGGATGGTCTTCCTGGCCAGTTGGATGTCTGGAGCTGACCTGGTCTCTCTCAACCAGCTCTCCAGGTCAGTGCTGAAGGGAAGGAACATCTTATGTTAATCCAGATGCTGCTCTGTGGTTACTGCAGTCACTAAGAGGTAGTGCAAGGGGTGAGAAAATAGGTTGGTACAGGCTGATCTGAACTTGCACCATGGTTTGTGGTGGGAGGAGGAGGGGGCTGGGGTGGGTGCAGCATCCAGACCATCGCTTCCAAAAATCTTTGGACTAAGCATTGGTACATTTTAAGGCTTAAGTGACAAACTGGGAGGCAGTGTCTCTCTGGTACCATGGTAAAGAGCTCACCGTGTAGGATTCCAGCTTTGTGCTGTGGGGTGAATTAATCCCAATGCTTTCCTGATCGATGTGGCTCATGTCTTCATTAACGTGAGTGCTGGGCAACCACTGGTGGGTTTCTGTCCTGCCGCTGTCAAGGCCTATTTGTGCTTTTCCTTTCTCTCAGGTTTCTCTCCCTCGACTCCAGTCTTTTGAATCAGACAGTTCTAATTGTTGATGGTGCTTTGGAGACGTGAGCTGAAACCTTCAGCGCTCAGGGAACGTCTGCAGAATACTATGAACGTGAACCACGTTTCTCAGCCTCTGTCTTAGCCGTAAGAAAATCCTGCTTTATCCCCAAAGAGAGGGAAAGAGTGAGAGGGAATTAGAATCCAAAGGAAAATAAATAAAACGAGCATTCTTGGTCGCTCACTCGGAGATCTACAGCTGGACAGAACCCATTTTTCTCACACTTTGAAGTTCCTTATTCTGGCGGAGAATAAACCCTTCACATAGAAATCTGGCCTCTGACTGAGAGAGGTCACTGCAGGGAGAAGATCTGGATGTAGGTACCTTGAAGGGCTGGAATAGTTTTCCTTCCGCAAATGCTGTGTGCGGATGAGATTCATGACCTTCCTTCTCGTTAGGTGGATATCTTTGTCTTCGTGCCCCACCGCTGCGGCAGAACAGCACGGAACAGCGCTCAAACCCCTGTGCCTGTCTCCTTTTGTTGATGGCTATTTATTTTCCTTAACATTTCTCTTGTTTTGCTCTCTTGGCTCAGAAGTCTGTCTGCTGCTCCAAACCAGTTCATTCTTCCTATGAGCCGTATGGGCCCAAGGCCGAGATGATATTTATAAGCTGTAAGGATCTCCCCAGGCAGCTTCGGTTAGAAAGGATTCAAGTCAAACAGCTACAAGGAGATGCTCAAAAACAACCTCGGAGAGAAAACACAAAGAGACGGAACATCACACGCTCCCCTCATGCTCAAGTTTAAAACGCCAGGCTGCAGTTGAAAGCGCTGGGTAAGGGGAGCTAAGGCATCTTTATCCTTTCATCCCCCATGTTTCCAGCAAAAGGATGGAACATTCTGATCTCCTCTGGTGTCTCAACATGGCTGTTCAAGATGTTTTTCAGGTAGGTCCCCATGTTTTTGCACTAGTGCAAGTACAGGAAAGATGGTGTGAGGAAGAGATGGGCCAGGGGAGCTTCTTTGGCTTGGTCTTCCCTTCTCCTGTGATGTAGAAAGTTACCTAGAAACTCTGTTCTTGACTGTGCGTTCTTCCTGCCCTTCCCGCTGAAGCTGGCAGCCCACGGAAGAGCAGCCAGTCAACCGTGGCCCCACATCTCCAGCTCCTTGGCTTCCAATTGCCTGCATACTACTGTGTATTTGAACAACGAGCTGTGCAGGAAATGTTTTTCCCAGCTAGAGAAACATTTTGTTCCCATTCTGTGTTGGAGCCAAACGGGGGTTTCTTGAGGCCTTTTATTTTTCTGAGTTTTCTTTTATAAAACAAAGGAGTAAGTAAGCAAACATGGCTGTGAGAAGCTGAATGAAGCAGCCAAAGGACAGGCAACGGACCTGCTGAACAGAGAGGTCTTGCAAGAGGTAAGAGGACAGTTTTCTGACCTAATCCAAGCTGGTGCCTTGAGAGCAGACCTTGCACACACTGGACATCCCTGAGCTGCAGGCAAGAACTCTCTCCCTAGCAGAAGTTCTTCCAGACCTTCCCCCCCGCCAAGCTTGCTGTTTGGGTAACATGTTGTTTTCCAATGAAAACTATTTTCATCGAAGCGCTCCCCACCCTGTTTGCTCACAGGCTGCCAGTGTTCACTTATCTTTTGATCCCCGAGGGACTAAGAGGATGTGTGTGTGTGCACAAAAGGCAGCCCAGGCAGAGCGTGGAGCGAGGCACACCCGGCCGCAGCTCCGCAGCCGTCCTTGGGGTTAAGGCAGCTACTGTGAGCAATGCTACTGTCTGCGCGAGGGCTGTGGGACATGGGAAGGACTTTGTCCTCAAGGAAGTGATGGCTTTAGTGATTTCATGACCCATATATAGCTAGCACCTCGCCTGTCTTAGAGGTTGCCACATGCCTGCGAAGCACATCAAATAAACAGTTGAATTAGAGAATCGTTCGGGTTGGAAGAGACCTTTAAGCTCAGTGAGTCCAACCATGGGTCTGTCTCGAGGCCACTGCTAAACCCTGTCCCTAAGCTCCAGATCTGTATGACTTTTAAAAACCATGGGACTTGCTTTATACCAGAGCTATGTAGTCAACTGCAAAGCATGTATGTCCTGCCTGTATCCACCACCTCTTCCGGGAGCTTAAATTTACATGGAGAGCTCTCCATGCAAAAAAGCACTCTGGGTTCTCTCAGGACAATGACCAGTAACTCCTCCATGCAGCAGGCTGCAATGAAAATCTGTGCATCTGCCAACTCACTATCCTTAAAGGTAGTCATGGCCCTTCTCCCCTCTTCCCAAAGATCACTAACACAGAAAATGCTTCAATCCACTGGTGTGTTCTGCTTGTTTCCCTTTCTTGCAGGCAAAGCCCAGGCCAGAGCTCTGGTTCTCTCAGCTCTCTCCAACTTTAAGAGCAAGAGGTGGTTTGGAAATCTCTCTGTTCTGCAGATCATGCCTCTGGTCAGGACTGTCAACCTCGAGCTGATAGGAAAGGCTGTCTAAGTGCCTCTACCTGAAGACACAGAGCAGAAATAGCTATCTGAAATTTAGGCTTATAGAATCACAGCAGCTCTTTGGTTGCAAGAGACCTTTAAGATCATCAAGTCTAAACTAGACCCAGCACTGCCAGCGTCCCCACTACATCACATCCCTCAGCACGAGGTCAACATGTTGTTTAAATCCCTCTGCAGTGGGGACTCCAGCACTGCCCCCGGCAGCCTGTGCTGATGTTTGATAAACCTCTCAATAAAGAAACTCTTCCCAAACCCAGCCTGGAGGCTACTGTTGAGGGAGGCAAACAGGCACCTGCCAAAGAAGGTTGGTAAAGCAGAGGTTTGTGTGGGTGGGATGAGGCAGAAGAGCCCATCTCTGCACTCCCTCAGCAGGGCAGTGAAGCAAAAGAGTTGCCAGCTCTGGCATCATCCACTGCCTAGTAGACAGAAGGGAGTAACCCATGCAAACCTTTACATCAGGCTGATGACACCAAGGATGGAAGAGACTCCACGGGGTGGCCAGGCATGCTGCACGGTCAGTGTCTAGTGCAAGTCTCACAGACCCTGTTGGGATTCTTTTCTTCAGTTATGGTCACACTGATCCAACTGTCAGGTGCCTTGCAAAGACTTCTTCTAACCCTGCTTCAACCCCCTGAGTCCTGTGAGTATTTGTTAATATTCATAAGGGGCTTTGACTCCCTCAGATGCAGTAACTGTCATGCCACAAGGAGTTACTCTGTTATGAAGAGGTTCTACTCCAGTTAGCAAATGGCTTTTCCCATCTGCACGACCAGAACACGCTGTTGTGTTCGAGAAGTCTGCTCTGCGTTGGAAAAGCTCTAACAGGTTGCTCCAAGCATATGGAGGCGGTCAGGAATAAAATTCATCACCCTTACAGCTGTATTTTTAATTTTACACATTTGGATGGAGGAAGTTAAAAGAGGAATGAAAATAGGAATTAAAATAGGAATTAAAATAGGAATTAAAATAGGAATTAAAATAAGAATTAAAATAGGGACTAAAATAGGAATTAGAATAGGGATTAAAATAGAAATTAAAATAGGGATTAAAATAGAAATTAAAATAGGGATTAAAATAGGAACTAAAATAGGGACTAAAATAGGAATTAAAATAGGAATTAAAATAGGGATTAAAATAGAAATTAAAAATAGTTCCCAGGACCATTTAGTCAGATTCTCACACCAAAATCCCCGTGAAACTCCACACTATCGGCACTTATTCTCAATTAAAGATCACTTAAGTTCATCAGTGGATAGAAGGTTATGTGGGGCATCACTGACACTGCTTCCAGCATCACTTGCACACCCTCCACTCTCTGTTGTAACCCAGAAATGACCTCCTTCCCAGTTTAAGCACAGTGCAGTGTCTTGAAGCAGTATGCTGGTTCAGGGATAGAAGTGCATGAAGGTTTCTTAGAATTTGAATGAGGATCCAGCTCTGGCAGGGGAGTTGGACTTGATGACCTTTTGAGGTCCCTTCCAACCCTTCATCAACCTGTGATTCTGTGTGTGATACCACAACTACAATGTGACTTGCTAGGAGCTGGTTGGCAACCCCTGATTAACTCCTGAACACCTCCCAGTAAATCAGAAATAAACTGCAGTTGTAGAATTAAGGCAGACTTTTCATTCTTCTGTTCAGCACCCTATGGCTGCTCCTTTCTACTGCCCACAGAATCACAGACTCACAGAGTGCTGGGGATTGGAAGAGATCTCGAAAGATCATCCAGTCCAATCCCCCTGCCACAGCAGGAGCCCCTAGATCCAGTTGCACAGGAACAGTCCAGGCAGGTTTTAAACGTCTGCAGAGGAGACTCCACAACCTCTCTGGGCAGCCCCTTCCAGGGCTCTGGCACCCTCACTGGGAAGAAGTTTCTCTTCATACTACTGCGGAACGTCCTCTGTTCCAGCTGATACCTGCTGCCCCTCGTCCTATCATTGGGTGCTGCTGAGCAGAGCCTGGCTTCTTCCTCTTGACACCCACCCTTTCCATATTGATCAACAATCATGGGGTCACTCCTCAGTCTCCCTTTTTCCCAGATCAAAAGCCCCAGCTCCCTCAGCCTTTCTTCAGCAGGCAGATGCTCCCCTCCCTTCATCATGTTTATGGCTCTGCACTGGACTCTCTCCAGCAGCTCTGTGTCCTTCTGGAACTGAGGGGCCCAGAACTGGACACAAGATTCTAGATGTGGTCTCACCAGGGCAGAGTAGAGAGAGAGAGGACAACCTCTCTGGATCTACTAACCACCTCCCTTCTACTCCACCCCAGGCTGCCACTGGCCTTCTTGGTCACCAGGGCCCATTGCTGGCTCCTGGCCATCCTGCTGGCCACCGGGACCCCCAGGTCCCTTTCTCCTATGCTGCTCTCCAGCAGGACAGAGCCCAACCTATACCTGTAGCTGGTACCCATATAAGCTCATTACTGTGACACAGGTCTGGAGGAAGTTGTATGTTCTAAAAATTCACTTGAGGCAGAGGAAATGGATTTTTCCTCTAGATCTGGGCATTTATACAAAAATCAGCACTGCCTGGTGACACCGCGTGATGCTGACAACTGAGAGCGAGGAAATGATGAGAAATGATGCTTCTTGTTCTGAAGTGCTTGACTGTAAGTCTGGACATTTAACCTCAGTGCATCACTCGTGGGGTTCCTGGGAATGACAAGTTGTGTGGGCAGCACCACTCCCTCATTACCAGTATAGTGTAGTGGTTTGTGCATGTTAAAGGCCATGTAACTGGTACTGCACTGCAACTGGAGCTCCCTCGCTCTCAGAATCGTAAGGGATTGGAAGGAACCTCGAAAGATCATCCAGCCCAGTCCCCCTGCCACAGCAGGAGCACCCAGACCAAGTCACACAGGAACACAGCTAGGTGGGTCTTGAACATCTCCAGAGGAGGAGACTCCACAGCCCCCCTGGACAGCCTGTTCCAGTGCTCCGGGACCCTCCCTGGGAAGAAGTTTCTTGAATACTGATATGGAACCTCCTCTGTTCCAGCTGGCACTCATTGCCCCTTGTCCTGTCACCAGATGACCTTGAGAAGAGCCTGGCTCCATCCTCCTGACACCCACCCCTCACAGATTTATAGACATGAATGAGGTCACCCCTCAGCCTCCTCTTTTCCAAGCTACCTGGGTGCTGGCCACATGTGCAGAAGTGTCCCTTATGAGCATGGGGACATCTCCCATGTCGCCTGGCACTAGCTAAGCACCAATTCTAACCCTTGCAGCTGAGGCTGAGCTGGCCTGGGAGGCACCTGGGGCTGAAAGAGCAGCCCCAACCCAGAAAAATCTGTAGGAGATCAAAGGGGAAGCCTGTGCCTGTCCCCTGCCTGAACCCCACTGTCCCCCACCATGGCAGGACAGCTCATCCCTCCTCAGATCCTGTGAGGGCAGAGGACAGGTGGGAGGTTGGAAGTGTGGGTGTGTCTGTGTGCACCCTGCTGCCTGCTCTGGTGACAGAGAACAGCTGCTATGAGAAACCCATGAGAGATGAGGCAGGAAGCAGTGCTGGAGAAGCAAGAACCCCATCAGGGTTGCCTGAACCCCCTATTCAAAGAAGAGTCTTTCCCTGCACCCCAAAAGCAAGGGACACACTGCGGTGTCTGCTGGAGTGGGCAGGGAGGACTGAGGTGGCATCCCAGTGGGATCCACTCAGAAAGACCCCAAACTGCTATAGAACCAGGGGTAAAAGGCAGCAAAGAGAGTGCTGTTGCTCCTCAGGTGCTGTGTCTGTGCCCTGTGTGGGCACCCTGAGACCCTTGTGCCTCTGGGGGAACCAGGGAAGGACTGGGGGAGGACGGTGCCACCTGATGCTCCTGCAAGTCAGACTTGGCAGGGACTGGAGATGGAGGGAGACAGCAGGGGACAATCTCGGTGCTTTTCTTTGCCCCATCTCATGGCAGCAGCAGGAGGAGGAGAGGCAGGAGCTGTGTGCAGTGACAGGGAGGGAGAGCGCAGCGAAGTCCCCTCGCCTGGCTCTG